>PVKM010016173.1:0-27120 GCA_004027735.1 Carollia perspicillata
TTTCCATTTTATTTTTATTTTTTTTTTTTTTTGAGTTTTGTTTTGTTCCTTCATTTGGGCCATGTTCCTTTGTCTTATTTTTTCAGCCTCCCTGTGTTGTTGCCATGTACTAGGTACAGCTACTATTTCTCCAGACTTGATAGAGTGGCCTGATGTAGTAGGTGTCCAGTAGGGTCCAGGGGCACAGCCTCCCCTGTTACCCAAGCTGGGTATTCAAAGTGCCCCCAGTGTGTAGGCTGTATACACCCTAGTTGAGCCTTGATTTCTTTTGGCATGTCCAAGGTCAGCCATTGCCTGTGTTCTATCTAGGGTTACACAGCATAAGCTATAAAGCAGTCTGCATATGGCAGCTACTTGTGCTGGGCTTGGAGTTATCCAGAAGAGGCCAAGCTGTGTACCAAAGTCAGCTACTAGTAGTGCTGGGCCTGGGGTCACTCAGCCAGAGGAAGTAGGGGGCTTGTTGAAGCCACGTACTGCTTGTTTGGGGGAATTTAGGAAATTTTGAAGCATGGGCCAGGACAGGCCATTTGCGTGGGAAAAGTTTGGGTGGGCCTGAAAGTTAGTTGGGGCAGAGCCTCAGATAACCATCAGGGTGGGGCAGACTGTGAGCCAAGTTGATAACAGTCTCAGATAAGGTGTCCCCTGCTGGTTCTGAGTTGGGGGGGGGCTCAGAAAAGGAACAATGGCCTCTGCCAGTACTTTCGTCTGGGAGAAAGCTTCCCTGCCAGGTCTTGCTATGATAATGGACAATTCATTTCCTTCCTATATATTTCTGATGCCTTTGAAACTGTTACCCTGACACAGGAGCTCAGATAGAGTGAGTTTAAGTAAATCTGTGCATGGGCCCTTTAAGAGGAACTGTCTGGGATTTCAGCAGATTCTGTCTTACACAGCCTTAATTCCTGCTGGTTTTTTACAGCCAGAAGTTATGGATACTTACTTTTCTGGCACTGGAACCCTGGGCTACGGGTCCTGATGTGGGGCTGGGACCCCTCATTCCAGAGATAACCATCTTGATTATTCTGTGTTCCACATGGGTATGGGGCCAGCATATTCCGCATCTCTGTCCCTCTTGCCCATCTCAGTGTGGTTTTCTTCTTTAATTTTGTAGTTATAGGGCTTCCGTTCACCTTAGCCTCTGACAGTTCCATAAACTCGGTTGGCTGGCTTGAAACACTACAATTAATTTGGGCCAGTAAATTTCACCATAAGTTCCTGTGTAAATAATCTCTGGTGGTGGTTTCATTAATGATCTCTTGAACTACGGAAATATGGCATCTCATGGATACTGTTTTGCAAAGGCTATAATTATTAAAATACATGCTTAAATATTGCTTTAGATAAACTAGGAGTAATAGTTAGCTTGTCCACATCTAAGCAAGAGCTACCCTTTATTTTCTCATTTCTTTCCATTGAATCATTTCTTCTGTTAGAAAAATACCTCTTTGCTGTTATCTGTTTGGACCAAAGTTACTTTGGCTAATGATACTTGATTACTATATGAAGATTAAGTAGTGAAGGCATGGATACCGTGTGAGGTAGAACATCCTTAGACAACTTTTTTCTTCAATAAGCGTAATCTAGTTTTTTGTTCAGAACCTGTTTTAAAAAAGTGGTATAGCTAGCTGAGTACTCTGTTTAGTTTTGGTTTTTGGCTAAAATTAAAAATGATTATTGAGATTTGAGACTTGCTTATTGTAACTGGGCCTTAGAAACCCATATAGTCTGTTGGGAAGAACATCCTGGTAAATATTTTCTATCATGTATGCTTTATTGTTGAATGTTTAAAGTTTCATGGCTTTAATTTTTCTTACAGAACTATTTCCAGCAGTAGGAGGGGTATTTGAGACTAGTAATTTGATTTATTTTTATAGTATTTATATGGTATATCTTATTTTCAGAATTCATAAAAAGTAAGTGCTGAAACACTGCTATAGTATATGATGGAGATACCAGACCTCTGTGCTGTTACTGAATTAGTGCCTTTCTTTGACATGATTTTACTAGGGTTGGATAATTTCAAAAGAAATTCAAAATGAGTATTTATCACAATGGAATTTTTAAAACATGAAAATGAGAAATAAAATAGAACAGTTGTATTTAACAAAATGTGGTGTTTTTTTTGTTTGTTTGTTTGTTTGTTTGCTTGCTTTCGGTCATCAAACAGACAGAAAATTCACAATTAAATGTGAAGATAAGTGGCATGGAAAGAAAGTCAAGTGGAAAAAGAGATGCTTTTCTGACACAAACAAAGGGTACAAAAGAAAAGATGAAATCACCAGCCAATGTATGTTTTTCCAGAGTTTATTTCATAGAACTTTTAAAGTATGTGATAGCTTAAAAACACACAACTTCTAATTGGCAGAATATGCTATTAAAGACTAAGAAAAGATGAGATTGCAGGAGAATATGAATTTGGTCCAGAAAGACTATGTTAGGATGGCATGATAATCTAGAAGCTTTGGGAAATGATTTCTTTGTAAAGTTAGGTCTGCATAGTACTTGGCATCCACTCAGTATCAGCCTCTTTGAGATGGAATCGAACTAGATAGGAATAGCTATAACATAGTTAGAGGAAAATATAGTTTTAGAACTTCTGTTATTGAATAGGAGCAAAATGCCTAGGTACGAAATCTATTTTAACCTCAAATCTAAAACTAAATATCTTGCTAGTTGCCATTCAACCAATTTTTGGACAATAATTCTCTTTTCCATGACCTCTTAATAAAGGATATTCTAGAATCTTGAGGTTATGGTCCTGGCAAAGTGAAAGTTATTTTTAAGTAAAATTCCAATGTAGTCTTGTAGCCGTGGTGAAGTAGAATGAAAACAATAATCATTCTGAAAATTCGTAAAAATAACATACTACCAATGTTACTAGTATGTAGAGCAAGTGATGCTTGACTAGTTTGTTGTTCACCTTGAGAGCCACAGATACACTCTTTTCCTGCCAAACATCTTGATTTCTGTGTGTTGGCCTGAAAAACATTTGCCCATGCTTTGTTGGTAAGCACACACTTAGCTGCTTTTCAAAGTGGTGTAATGATTTTTATTTTCTGAGTGTTACAGACAGGGAAAGGGAGGGATAGTGCATGAATGGTTATTAATTAGGAATTATAGTATGGATTTAAACTTGAAACTTCCTTCTCACTATCAAATCTTAGAGTTTGGAAGAGATTTATTGAAGTATTGGAAAAATAATTTGGCAACTCAAATGTACATTTACTTTTTTAACATTTGCAGTTGAAACTAGAATCTTCATCCCCCAAAACAAAGAGTGAAATGCCTTTGGAAGAAGAAAAGTCTATTGAATTTGTGTTTATACCTCCAGAAGGAAAAGAAGCAAAGGAAAGAATACTAACTGAACATCAGAAAGAAGTACTCAAAACAAAGAGGTTTGTAGTCCTGTTAACTTGAACTGGGTATAATTGCACTTGGATTTCATGCCGCAGACTAATAACTTCGTTTTTAGAACTAAGATATGTGTTTACTATATTTTAATGCTGATAAGATATACATAACTACATTTCATTATGTATAAAGTTTTCTTAGTAATGCGCCTAATGTTTCTAAACTGAATTCCTTTATTGGTAATGTGGGAGCGGAAGGTGATGTAGATAATTTCATGGAAAATAAGCATCTAAGCCTTAATTTCATACTGTTCTTGAAAGAGAACTAGATAAAGAATTGTAGTTTTAATTTTTAATTATAAGAATAGCAAATTTTGAACTTAAATCTTTTTCAGGTGTGATATTCCTGCCATGTATAATAATTTGGATGTTTCACAAGATGCATTATTTTCTCAGTATAGTCAGGAAGAGTCTATGTAAGTATGGAAGCCACTGAAGTAACTGTTTTTTAAAGTTTTTAAAAACTATTCTAATTCATATTTATTTCAGGGAAATTCGTGGTTTATCTGAAAAATCAAAGGAAGATTCCAAGATGATACTTAAGGTATATTTGGTATTTCATATTTCAGGGTTTTTCAAATAACTCTTCTTCCATTATGGCGTCTCGTATTCATTTTAAGAATTGCTGTTTAATCTCTTAACTCCCTCTAGCAGAGGTTAGCAGAATTACAGTCAATGGTCGGGTGAGTGTGGGGATGTTTTTTAAATGTATTTGGCTTTATTGAATATTTACAATTAGAAGCAAATTAATGGGCATCTACCACCACCTTTGGAATATTTGCAAAATTTCGAGAGTGCATGATTGCATTTTAAATTACTGAAGTTTCACACTAAAAATTTTCCAGTAAGTCAGAATTATGTGCGGTTAATCTTTATATATGTACATTTCTGTGCAGGAGGAACAAATGAAGAATGACATTGCCATTACTCAAGATGTTACAGAAAACTGTGGTATGGAAGAATATCTTCAAAAGACTTCCCTTTCAAATAATGAGTGTGGTTCTGTTGAAGAAACCAGTGTAGGAATACTGCGCAATAATGATGATGCTGGGGGAAAGGCTTTAATTTCATCAAAGAAAATGTCAACTGAATGTGCATCTAGTGCAGAAAACACTTCTGGTGCCAGCAGTAGCTCAGTTTCTAAGGCTCCCACTTCTGGAACACTGCCACAGCCTACAAGTCGCAGGCAAAACTTCATCACTTTGGAGAAGTTCGATGGTTCAGAAAACAGACCTTTTAGTCTGTCCCCCTTGAGTAATATGTCATCAGCTGTTATGGTGAAAAATAGCCAGGAAGGCATGACTAAAACAGACATGCCACTAAAAGCAAAGAAAAGAGAAGTGGCTCTTTCAAGATCTGATTCTGAAAAAATAGTGCATGGGAATAAGCGAACAGGCCTAAGGTCCAGTAAAGCTGAACAAACAGTGAATAAAAGATCTAAGCTGTTAATGAGATCTGATCAGGAGAAAAATTCTCAGGAATCAATTGAAGACATGGTAACCTTAGAAAATAACACAGCTGGTTTGCTTAATCAAACAGAATGTGTATTAGATAATCAGGCTTATCTCTCTGAACCTGCAGTGGAACATGAAGACACAATGCTTAAACCAACAATAGAAAATGCTTTATCAGAAAACAGTACTGTAGAGGAGAAAACCACAGGAAGTAATTTGGAATCCAAAGAAAATACGCCCCCAGCCATAATACCATTGGATCAAATGGTAAATGAAGATAGTCATGTTCAGATAACTCCTAATCAGAAAACCCTTAGACGATCTTTAAGACGACGTTCGGATACATCAGAGGCTACCACTGATAGCCAAGATAAAGAAAATAATCACCAAAAAAAGGAAAAACGTAAGGAAGAAGAAAAGACACCTCAGAAGAGTCCATTACATGTAAAAGATGATGTGTTACCCAAGCCAAAAGTGACTCCAGAACAAAGTGTACAGGAAAATTTAACTGAGAAAGATAATTTACATCAGAAGACTTCTGGGGAAACTAGCACTAATGTTGAAACTGACAAAAATAGAAGAAAACCAGACCTTGAAAATATTAAATCTGAGGGAGATGCTGCCCAGGACATTACAGATAAGTCCTTTGAGAAACCAGTGAGGGGACGAACACGGTATCAAACAAGAAGAGCATCCCAGGGTTTACTTTCCAGCATTGAAAACTCTGAATCTGATAGTTCTGAGGCAAAGGAAGAAGGTTCTAGAAAGAAGAGATCTGGAAAATGGAAAAACAAAAACAGCGACAGTGTTGACATTGAAGATAAAGAAGAGAAAATAGAAAAACAAGAATGTGTAAAAACTGAAAATCAGACACATGATTATAAAGTAAATTCTGAGGTGGACATAAAATCTCAGATTTGTGAAAAAGATGAAAGTAATGCTGTAGCTCTTCAAGATTCTGTTCTGCCTTCAGATTTAGTGCAAGTTTGTGATCTATCAAATACTTATGAAGGAAAAAGTAAAATGAACAAATGTGCAGAACTTTCCTTTTCAAATTCTTCTGTATCAGAATTAAATCTAAGGACTAGAAATGCCAGTAAAAGATTACATAAGCGAGATTCCATCGAAAACAGCAATGTGGACGAATGCTCAAAAATAGGGACGTCGGACATTTCTTTGGCTTCTGAAAAAAATTTTCAAGCACCTGAGTGCCGACACAAGAGAAGTAGGAGGGTTAGAAGATCTAAAGGTTGTGATTGCTGTGGAGAAAAATCACAACCTCAAGAAAAGTCACCCCTTGGGATAACGGATACAGAAAATTACGATGTAAAGGTCAGTGAAACCAAAAAGATAGATGTGCAGACACCTCTGACTGTGTCAGAGACTTCTAAAGCTGATACGTACTCTGAGGTTAAACTTCTAGATGAGCGTCATAGTGTGAATTTCCATTTGGGTCTCGAGGAGAACGACACTGTTAATGATTCATTAATTACACCTGAAACTGAGTTGAAAGAAAATAATCAGTACTCTCTTCCTTCTGAAATAATAAATTTTGAAGAAGCAGCTTGTGATATGGATTCTAAGAAAGCAGTAACTGTTGAAAGCCAAGAGCCATCCAATAAAAAATGTAAAACTGTTGACCCATGTTTAGGTGACTCCAACGATAATTCACTAGAAAGTTCTACTTTGGAGACCAAAGAAGGAAAGCCAGCGGCTACCCCGAAAAAGGACATAAGTACAGAGAACGTTGTTAATGTTGAAGCAGATGTATGTAAAGTAAACGCAGAATTCAATCCAGAAGAAGCAGAGGCTGTGGAATTGGATGTGGAATGTGATAATAAATCGGAAGCTAGCTTCCCTGAACAAAAGAATGCCAAAGCTGGTATTTTTAAGGAAGAGGCAACAGAGAAAAAGAGGAAAAGAAGTGATGAATCTGAAGTAGGTGCAGCTGAAGTACTGAATGCTGAAGAAACAGTAAGTGAGGAATTTAATTCAGCCATTGGTCATCCTGATGATACCACGCCTATAAAAGTAAGAGCTCACATAGAGGTTTCTGAACAAACAGCAGTTGGGGGACTAGATGGAGGAAACGGTGAACCCCATACAGGCTCATCTGAAATGGAAAGCTGTGAAGAAAGAGTAGTTGGTGAGGTGAATGCAGAAACTGACCATATTAGTGAAATGGAGACCGGGGACTTGACTATAGAAGCGTCCAAGCCTGTAGAAGCAGAAACAAACAGAACAAATACGGAAATTGACAGTTTTGTTCCTAACACCCTTGAGACAATCACTGCAGAAGGCAAGGTTAATTCTAATAACACTGAAACAAATATTGTACTTAATAAACCTGAAGAAACAAAATTAGATGACAGTGAAATGAAAGTGGAAAATGATGGTGAGATTTTACCAGAAGTTCACCATAGTTCAGAAAAAGTGAAGGAAACATCACAATCCCTGACATCTGAAAGAGCAGTCTCTGGACTGATAACAGAAGACAATAATACATCTCCTCAAAAATTCGGCGAATTTGATCCTTTCCTTTTGTCAGCAACTGACAGTCCTAGCAGTACACAGACACGCTGTTTCTGGTCTCCTTCGGCTTCTCCGTCCAGCAGCATTTTAAAGAGAGGACTGAAAAGACCCCAAGAAGATGAGATCTCATCGCCTATTCACAAGGTAGGGGTTTGAGGCTCAATATTAATGACCATATTTAATTAGAATATTTTGGCTATATGGTGATACCTGGTGAATGACAGAATATTAGACTGTTGTGACCACTTGCTTTGAATATTTACCATGTTGGCCAAGGAAAAGGGCAGGTACAAAGACAAGTTTTCAGAAAAGGAGACTGAAGTCCTTAGGTGCTCCAGTATTTCAGGACACTAAAAACCTTTATACAACTATGAACATTGTTTACCATTTTCAAAATTGATGAGATTTTCTCATGATTTCTTTATGGTTTTTGTATTATAATATATGGAAAAGTAGATTTAGAATCTGATAAAGCAGCTTTTAGTTAGCCCTTGTCTGTACTAGAAGATTATGCTGTTTCAACATTCAGGTGTTTATATAGACTCTTTTTTCCAGACCTTGTCTAAAAAAATTTTTTTTTTAGGCTGTGCTTTCATCAGACTCTGGATATAATTTTGTTTATAATTATTTTTTTCTTCACTAAACTATTAATACCAGTCTTGATGTGGCTCCTTTATATTGTTAGTTGTAGGACTTCCATTCAGCTAGATTTTGGGTGGTTCTATAATATAGTTGTATTTTTGATGTGGTCATGGGAGGATGCAAGTACTGCATTTATGAACACCACCATCTTAAATTGATTGTACTATTTACAGTAGAGGAAATTGTTCATATATACAAACATGTATAAAGATATAATGATCTTGACAATTTTCCCTTTAGCAAGCATATTGTGAAGACTTCCTGGATATACCAAAAATTTTTATACTAAGAATTCAGAGATCAGTCTTTGGAAAGATATCACCTCTTTTTGGAGTTTTTTGTTTGTTTCTTTTGGTTTGGTTTGGCAGCTCTTAAAATATCTTATGTTTAATTACGTAAGCCATAGTAGTAGTTCTTGAAAAGTTTACGAAGATTCAGTGCATTGACAGTTAATGTCTTCATTATACCTTATTTTATTCCCTGTGCCTTCCCCAAGCTTGGCCCACTGGCCCTTTTCATCAGTTCTATGAAGTACCCAGCATTCTTTCTTTATTCATATTAAAATAAAAATGTTTCCTCTTCATACACCCCCCCTTTGGCAATCATTAGTTTGTTCTGTGTAAGTATGAGTCTGTTTCTGTTTTGTTCTTTTAGGTTTCACAGATAAGTGGAATCAGGTGGTATTTGTCTTTCTCTATCTGAACTAACATAATGTCCTCAAGTTCCATCCATGTTGTTGCAGGTAGCAAGATTTCATTATTCTTTGCTGAGTAATATTCCGTTTTATGTATATGTCATACCTTTACCCATTCATCTATTGATGGACACCTAGGTGCTGGCTGTTGTAAATAATGCTTCAGTAAACATGGTGCATATATCTTTCCAATAAATGTTTTTGTTTTCTTCAGGAAATACCCAGAGGTGGAATTGCTGGGTTATATGACAGCTCTGTTTTAATTTTTTGAGGAATCTCCATACTGTTATCCCTAGTGCCTGCACCAGTTTACAGTCCCACCAACAACGTTATAAGGGTTCTCCACATCCCTGTTCCCTCCTCCCCCACCCCAGCACTTGTTATTTGTTACATTTGTTTGTGGTAGCCATTCTGACAAGTGTGAGGTGGTACCACATTGTGGTTTTGATTTGCATTTCCCTAGTAATTAGTGATGTTGAGTGTCTTACAAGTCTGTTGGCCATCTGTATACCTTCTGGAGAAATGTCTGTTAAGGTCCTCTGCCCATTTTTTAATTGGATTATTTTTTCTGGTATTAAAATTGTATGAGTCTGTTTACATATTATGTATATAGACCTCCTTATCAGATAAATTACTTGCAACTGTCTTCTCCCATTCTGTAGGCTGTCTTTTTGTTTTGTTGGTGGATGTCTTTGTTATGCAGAAACTTTTTAGTTTAATGTAGTCCTGTTTAATTAGTTTTGCCTATGTTGCAGTTGCCAGAGGAGATATAACCAAAAATATATTGCAAAGACTTATGTCAGAGAGTTTACTGCCTGTAGTTTGTTAGAGAAATTTTTAGTTTCAGGCCTTACATTTAAGTCTTTAATCAGTTTTAAGTTTATTTTTGTATGTGGTGAAGATGAAAGTGGCCTAGTATCGTGTGTGTGTGTGTGTTCTCTCCCAACACAATTTATTCAAGAGTCTTGTCTTTACCCCATCATATATCCTTACCTCCTTTGTCGTGGATTAATTGACTGTATAAGTAAGGATTTATTTCCAAGTCTTTGGTATGTTTTAGATTGTTAATACAAATTAGTTATGTTTTATTTGATAGTATCTCATATTTTATTTTTATTTAGGCAACAGTATAACATGTAGTTTTCTATAGCAGACATATACAGAATCTGCAAACTTTTTTGGAAATCAAGACTAGGAAACATTTATGTACATATTTAACAATGTAAGTGCTCTGTTGTATGTTTAAATTAAATAATGAGTGAACATACTGTAAGAGTTAGAAGAGATTAAAATGACTTCAAGCTGGAGTTAAGAAACAAAAATTGCCACCCAATTGCTATGAGTCTGGTACTCTCAAAGCGTTTAGAACTGAGATTAGGAAGATATACCAGAGGCCATTTAGTACTGTGTCTACCGTTTTACCTGTTCTTTATAGTCATTGTAGTTAATAGTTAAGCCCATAAAGTTAGTAGAATTGGATTATATTATTTTAGCTGTCACGTGCACTTTCATTAAGTTTCTGCTCCTGTCCCTGTTTTACTCTTTGTTGTTCTAGAACATAGGTTATCGGAATGACCTGTGTTGTTGTTTGTGAAAACAGTCACTAGGGAGAATTACAGCTCTGTGCAGTTGGTTTCTAATGAAATAAATAAAGGTTCTAAACCTACGTTTTATTTTGGGGTAACTTTATAATAGAATTTATGGTGTTCTCTTTAACAGCTTTAATTCTGTTAAAGAAAAACATGACCTGTGTTTTTTAGGTTCGTCGTGTCTCATTTGCAGATCCAATATATCAAGCAGGATTGGCAGATGACATTGATAGGCGATGTTCTATTGTTAGGGCACATTCTTCAAATAGTTCTCCCACAGTAAAAAGTGTTAAAACTTCACCTACTGCACAATCTAAGGTAAGCTGTATATGTCTGCATAGAATGGTGTTGCATAATTTGTCTTAAAATTAACTAAGAAAACTTGTTTTGATATATTGTTCTTTTGTCTGCTACTTAATAAGCAGACAAGAGGTGGTGAGAGGCATTGATGACCCAGCAAGAAATTGATTATGTACTTTATTGCATTTTAGATTTTCTGAAGATATTAAATTATTGCCGTCTAAGTTGTGAAAATAAAGTTGTAAAATTGTAGTTATCTAGGGTTCTGAGTTTGTTTTCTCTTCTTCTATCTAGCATAATACTACTTCAAGCAAAGGATTTCTGTTCCCAGGATCACGTAGCCCTAAATTTAAGAGCTCAAAGAAGTGTTTAGTAAGAAGTGCTTTAGTTTTCATGCAATTTTTTTTATGTTTAAGTAAGGTGATCTCTTTTTAATGGATTTGAAATTTATTCTAAGATTACAGAAATGGCTAAAGAATCCATACTGTGCCCAACAGAAAGTATTTACCCAGCTTTAGTGAACTGTATGGCACCAGTTGACATCATTTTACCTCAGATTACGTCAAACATGTGGTAAGTGGTTATTTAGGCCCTAGATTATTCATAAAGATGCACCCTATTTAAGAAAGCTATTTAAATGATCAAGGTTCTAATATTTAGGATTGACTTACGTGCATCTTTACAAAACATTTTAGAAATAAATAAAATTTCAAGTGAGAAGATGGGCCAGATAGAACAGTAAGAGAAATATTTATCATAAAGGCTAACATAAATTGTGTGCTTATTTGCCAGATGCTGTACTGACCTCTTTGTGTACATTATCTTATTTAATCATATAAACCCTATAAGAGTAGTAGTATTTCCACTTTATAAAATGAAGTTGAAGAAGGTCAATCCACTAAAGTCACGCAGTCATAATGTTCGTGAAGCATTGGGCACCCACTGGGCTTAGTTTGATTCCAGTACTGTTGCTGAAACCAGGCACGTACGTCAGATTAAAATGTTTAGTTTTAGATTAAATATCCATGTGCTTGTCCTCACAGGACATTAGGTAGGCCTGTGTAAATTGATTTATGATTGAACTTACCCCAGGAAACTCAACTAGATAGGCCTTCACAAACAGAATAAATGTAAAACTACAATGACCTTCTACCTTTTTCTCATTGTTCAGGGCAAGAGGACTGGGACAACTCATTAGAGCCAAGAATATAAGAACAATTGGTGATTTGAGTACTCTTACAGCATCTGAAATAAAAACTCTTCCTATCCGTTCTCCAAAAGTGTCCAATGTAAAAAAAGCTCTCAGAGTATATCATGAGCAACAGGTAAAAACTTTCACATAAAAAAAAAACCTTTTACATCAGCTGTAAATCATGTATGAACACAACCCTGTGCCACCTAATGCTGTTGCTGTCAACAGTAGACTGCATATACAGTGATGTCCCATAAGATTATAATGGAACTGAAAAGTTCCTGTCACCTACTGACATCATGGTGCAAATGCATTACATGTTTGCGATGATGCTGGTGGGAACAAACCTGCTGCACCGCCAGTCATATAAAAATGTAGCGCATGCTATTATGTACAGTGTGTGGTACTTGATCATGAATGCCCATGTTACTGGTTTATGTATTTACTTCACTAAACTTTGTTGTTATTTCAGACTACTCTTTCTACTTATGCAAAAAATAGTTTGCTGTGAAAAAATCTTCCATGTTACTTGACTACATCTCTTTGTCGCATCATTTTGCTTATGCTTGATTTAATCTTACTGTTTTCTACAGGAACATGCTATATAGGCTTGTAACCTAGGAGCAATAGAGTAATCATACAGTATATTTGTGTAGTAGGCTATTCTGTATAGGTTAGTATGAGTGTACTCTATGATATCTCACACCAACAAAATTGTCAAGCACATTCCTCAGAATGTATCCCCATTGTTAACTAGTACGTGACTGTAAATGATCTAGCAATACAGTTATATATATAGATTTGTTCTTAAATTATACATGCTTATAAGGCCCATTTCATGGCGCCTTTTATTCTGTCCTTGCAGTCAAGAGTAACTTGAAAGGTCACTTTATAATTTCACAGAGAAATCTTGGTCATTTATTTTGAACTGGTCTCATGCAGTGCACCTCTCACCTCTTTGAATTCTGTTCTGTCACCTTCTCTCATTCATTTATACAAAATTGGCGATTGGTTTCATTGGCTGCTGTTCTAAAACTCTGATGTTAAAATCTAAACATTTACAAAAATTTTGCAGATTTGTAATTAATAGTATTTTGATTTTGATATCCAACAAAATTATGACTTTTTTTTTACTTGTTCTTTCTGTGACCTTTTTGCACATAAACACTTTGGGTCATGTATGTTTTCAGAGTTTCTGATGAAAGCCAAGATTCTTACTCTTAAAAAAGTATATATGGAGCCCTGGCTGGTGTGGGTCATTGGATTGAGTGCTGACCTATGAACCAAAGGGTCAGTGGTTGGATTCCCAGTCAAGGCACATGCCTGGGTTGCAGGCCAGATCCCCGGTAGGGGGCGCTTGAGAGGCAACCACACATTGATGTTTCTCCCTTTCTCCCTCCCTTCCCCTCTCTAAAAATAAATTTAAAAATATATATAGACAGACAGAGAGAGAAAATTTTGTATGTCATTTCAGAAGGGTTCACAGACTCCTGAAACCAGAGGAGTCTTTTAACATGCAAAATTGTGAGTAAATGAAAAATGGGGTCTATTAAAGGTGAAAACCAGCATTGTATATTAGAATTTTTGAGACTGGAGTTTGCTAACTACTGAAGACTTGAAATCCCATACTTAATATTACTTTTGTTATTTTAAAAAACATCTCTGTTAGCTTTTAAAAACCCCAAAAAGTGTATTACTAATTTTCAGTCTCATAGATCAAGAATTTAGTTTCTGCAATATATTCTGTGGTCCATGGGCTCTGCAAATTGTCTCTAAAAATTAAGTAATTTCTTAAAGCTGCTTTATTGAGACATTCACATACTGTAAAATTCACTGCCCCCCACCTACACACAGTTAACTGCTCTTTTTTAAAGAATGTTTACAAAGTTATACAACCACTACTGTGGTCTAATTTAGAACATTTTTATCACTCCAGAAAGAAACGTTTATGCTGTTAGCATCCTTATTGCCAGCCCCTAGGCAGTCATTCGTCTTTTTCCTCTGTAGATTTGCCTGTTGCGGACATTTTGTAAAAATGGGGTCATATAACCTGTGGCCTGTTATGACTGCCTTTCACTGAGCAATGTTTTAAAAGAATCACATGCAGTTTTTTGTGTGTTCTAAGTAGAACATAGTTTCTTAGCAGTATTTGCTAATAAGCTAATAATAACTTGATGGACTGTCATATTCTATTCCGGTGTTAGTACTATTGTTAGTCCTATTAAAAGTAACTGCATTTGTTGGTTTTGTTTTTGTTTTTATTGGTCTGAATGTATAATCAAGGTGAAGTCTCGTGGATTAGAAGAGATTCCAGTTTTTGATATTTCTGAAAAAAATGTAAATGGAACCGAAAATAAACTTCTCTCTTCTGATGAAGAAAGACTTGCTTCAGGTATATTTTAGTGAAATGAGACAATTTTTTTCACAAGATCAGCTGACTTTCTTGAATTATTTTGTTATACTTTTAGTCTTAATTTTATTATGCCTTGTGAATTATACAGGTTTTTCTTTTTTGCACTAGTTGCCAAGTACTTAAAAAATAATTTTACTTCAAGTAAAGTCTAGTTGCTATTTTCTAATTGTCAACTCTACTTCATTAAGGTCTAAAATATGTATATGAACTAAATACTATGTATGGTCATACTTTTAATAAAAATGAAGTAGTCTGGCATTTTTCTTGAATGGCACAGAATAAGCTACGATAGATTTTCCTATTGTCTAAATCAGAGGAACAGGTACATACCTTAGCCTGAATTTTCTATTTGCATCTTAGGCACATAAACTTCTTATTAACTTGAAAGGAGATATATACAATTTAAGTTTTATCTGAAATAGATCCAATTGTGCTTTTGTTTTTCTCTTTTAGATTTAATCGATCCTGTTGCTTTAGAGACTCCGTTATCTAAAAATCTTGTGGCACAGGTTAGTGCACTTGCTCTTCAGCTGGATTCGGAGGATCTCCATAATTACTCAGGAAGCCAATTATTTGAAATGCACGAGAAACTTGGTAGCATGGCAAACTCGATCATAAAAAACCTGCAGTCACGTTGGAGGTCAACAGCCCATGATAATGCTGTTTAGTATTTTAAGAGAAAGTTGAAGGGTTTTTTTTAATATCACCGAATTTCTTGATTCCTAACATGTTTTAAAATGTAGCATAATTTCAGACTGAACATTTGCAAAGTTGGTAACATTTTAGAACCTGAAGGGAGATGGCTATGTTAATTAGGTAAGGTCTTTTTTTTTTTCTGTAGTACGTATTTTCTTGGCTGCTATGCATACTTTTTCAAACATTTAAATATCTTATTGAAATGTGAAGGAAAAACTAGAAACAAGAATACATTTATTTCATTTAAACTCAGGCATATTCTGATGACACATTTTATGTACACCTTATTTGAAGTAAAATTGAAATTATTTGGGGTTTTTTTGTCCCTGAACTGATGACAGGTGTTTATACTTTTTTTTTTTTAATTTATATTTGTTATGCCTGAAGTTTAAGAAATTTGTTCTTGGTAAAACACCTTATGTCCTATGTAAACGAATTAGAATGTTTTCCCAGGTGTCAACTTTGAACAACTTTCAAGAAAAATATCAAAAGTTTCAGCTTTGGGGTTAAAATATTAGAGCAGAATTTACTTACTAAGATACTCACTTATTTGCATTAGCAAATATTTGTGCAGCATCATTTGCCTGTGAAAATGTATTCATGAGACATAGTATTCATTTTAAAGTGCATGACTACTTGTACATTCTGTATAAATTACAGTGTTTTTAATTTATAAATTTCCGCTTTCATTAATTGTGACTTTTTCTGTAACTTCTTGTGAATACCTTTGTTTAATAGAGACATATTTTGTATATATTAAGTACTGATATATCAGTATGGGCTATGGAAGTGCTTCCTGGATTTGCTACAGGTGTTTGTAGGATTCTGTATTTACAAATAAAACAGCAAATAGTTTTCTACTTAGTCAATACTCTTAGTTAAAACATGAGTTTATTTTCTAAAGTAACCAAAATGACTCAAATGATAGAAATATGAGAGTGTTCATGACAAGTTTGCTATATGTATATATACTTTTTATCGCTTTTGGTTTGGAAGAGGGTGTCAGCCACTCTAGTGGCTTTCTAAAGCATGCCTCATTACATTTCTTTTTAATGGAGAGTTGGAATATTTTCATTACCACTTGGACTATAAGAAATGTCGATTTTATCACCTAAAGCAAACTTGGAAGAAATCTAAACTCCTTTGAAATACATATGTTTTGCCTAGTTTTAAAAAATAGGGTGTATGTAATTAAAACATTCATAAATTTTGCTGACTAGATTCGTGCCTGACTTCCCATATTTGTTTTGACTTTTTACATAATGACAATATCTCTAAATTATTCTCTGAGTAGAATGAATGAGCAATCTCATTTTCATACTGTATTCAGAGCTGGCCCCTACTTGAAAACGCACATAGTATTCAAGTTATAGAAAGTTTAATCCTTGTGTCTAATTTAGCTCCTATATTCACAAGGGGACTACCATCCATCCACAATAAAAGTTAGGGTCTTTTGTAATCATAAATCCATTATCATTACAAATATTTTGGAATCTAACTTTGATAATTATATACCAAGGATAGTTTTAAAAGCAATTCTGGGACCATTGAACTGAGGATTATAACTTGAAGAAGTAACTAATGAAAAATAAGAATATTTTTAACAATTATAATTGCAGCTTATATTGTCTGTTATTGCACAAATAATGTATGACAGTAAAGAGGCATATAAGTTTTCAGTGGACAAGTGTGTGTATGTGTATTTGAAGGAGTCAATTATTTCATGAGTACACGTTTTAATCCTTGTGTGAATGTAACTTACTTGCTGGTAGAATGAAGGTCTTGGGAAATGAATAGTATAGCAGAAAATGGGACCAAAATGATTAACATTTATTACTTAGGTCATTGAATTTGATACAGTCACAGGTATTAATTGAAAAACGTTGTGATTCAACAAGGACATATTTTAAAATATTTGAGGCCAAAAAATGTAGGCTAAGTCTTTATTGTTGATATAAATGTATCTTTGAGGAACCTTACTTTCAATATTCTTGCCTTAAAATTTTCTGCAAATTTTTCCCTGAATGATTCCTGAATAGCAAAATGCACTAATGTTCCTTGATTAGCTCCATTGTGTTGTTTCACTATTAAAGTGAAATCAGCTTTTTCAAATATTTTCTAATGGTTAATAAAACAAATGACAAATATTAATAACACTCAGATGCGATCTCTTATTATGCATTTATTAAAAGAATCTAATTACATACAGAAGCACAGTATAATTTTTTAAGTTCCAAAATGGATTTCATAGTGGATTTAAATTTTTAGTATTTCAATGAGCCCATTAAAAATTCTCTGCTATTTGAACACGTTTGAAAGCCATTGTTGAACAGTGTGTGGGTTTTGCTATTTTTTCGATACAGTGAGGGATTAATCAGGTTAAGTAATGATGCTTTGGATAATACTGCAAAAAATAAGATTTAAATCTGAACACTAAGAGCATGGGAATTCGTAACGTTGCCTGTGGATTTTTTTGTTTTGTTTTGGTACAGCTTGAAGGTAGTCAGGGATTCTGTATATTAAAGAATCATATGACTGCTAAGAAAGTTAGCTTATATATTGCCTAAAATAAAAATGGCAGGGCAAAAACAAAATTAGGGGGAAATAGGAGGTGTACTAAGTATACAAGTAGAAATTTTTTTAAAGGTAAAGGAAAGAGTAAAACTTTAAGTGCTATTTAAAAAGCTGGGTTAGTAAAAATTTAACAGAAGAGGAGTTAAGAGAAATGGGTCATGTTTTCCTTCAATGCCATGTCCTCCAATTTCGACTTGATAATCTGGTAAGAAGGGCCTAGATTCCATTTCATATTCTTCATTATCAATTTTTTTTAGGGAGATCAGTTGTAAACATTATTAGGTTAAGACTTGAGTACGAGGGAGGAGCTGTTTGCTCATTTATACAACACATGTCCAGTTTATTTTCAAGCCTTTGAAAAGCCTTTGTATTTTTTATACAAAGAAGTTTTTACTTTTAACACAGTGCTTCTCAAACTTGCATTAATGTGTGAAAATGGTGATTCTGATTCAGCGGGTCTGTGGTGGAGCCTGATGATTCATTTCTAAAAACCTCTGACATGACCCATGCAGAATACTGATGTCTACAGATTACACTTGCCGTAGGAAGACTGAAGAAGCTTTAAGCTGTGAGTCCGGTTTTGATAGCCCAAGCACATTTAAGTCCTTAGAATTATTGCCAGAAAAAATAAAAGCTAGTCCTTTTTTAAAAAACAACTTTTCAAATTTATGGATTGGAGATGGAGACTGGCTTGAATACTTCAGTTTGAAGTTCAGATTGTAAAGAAAAAGGTAGAATTTTGCCTCATTTGGTACCTTTTTATATGGAAGAAGTTAGACAGTTGAATAATGACATTCTCTAAAAATGAGTTTTTCTTGGCATTTTGTTAAAACATTTGTATTTCCCTCACATTTAAATACTTTTTTTGTAAGAGCTCCCCTCATCCAAAGCACTTAAAATATAATCAAAATATAGTCAGAAGTTAAGTAATGTATTAACCTAAGTTTATTGACTGCTTGATCTGTAAAACAAATCTGGGCTTGGTGGTTTCCGGTAGCCCATTTAATATGTCTGTTACATGCCAGGCTTTGTGTGTTGCTTTTTGAAAGTATCCATTAAGATCTGAGTCATGTGGATTTGAAGATGTATAGATACTTAGTGGAACAGCAGTCTCACAGAATTATGAGTGTTTATTAAGTTCTTAGAATAGAATGTTAGATTTTCCAGTATTATCATAACCATTTTTTTCCCTTGTATACCAAGCCTTTCACCAAAAAAGAGTTAAAACCAAACATGAAGTTCCAAGCTGTAAATGCTTACTCCCCTGAAATACACGGTTAGAATGCAAGATCATCTCTCTTTACCTGAGAGTAAAAAGAATTGAAGGCAGTATTTAAATTGATGTCACAGTGAAGAAAAACCTACCTAGCTTTTGTCCTTATCGCAGAGTAAACATTATCTTTAGGCTATAACGTACTGATTTTTACTTGTGGGTAAAAGTAAGCTTATTAGACAACAAGCTTATATGCTGGTAGAGATTGACATACTGATAAGTGATTAAATTTTCAACAGAAGGCAGCATTAGTTTTTAAATGGATAAAATACACATAACTAGAAAGTTCACCTTCAAAATAATAGTGTTGTGGAATGTAGTGTAACAGTTACTATGATGCTTAATTGAAAAATAATTAAAGAATATTTTTATAGAATGGGAACTTTGAAATAGAAAAATGGAATTAAGAACAGAATTACTTTTAAATATAAAAGCAGAGATAGCAGTCTTATCTAGTACATTTTTATAGAGCAGAAGATGATAAATTATGGCATGATGCCTTTTTTAAAAATAAATACTATGAGCTAAGAATGGTTTCTACGTTTTCTAAATGGCTGGAAAAATCAGAATAATATTTGCAGCACATGAAAATAGAAGGTTAAAATTTCAGTGTCTGTAAATAAGGTTTTATTGGGATACAGCCGTGGTTTTACATTGATTATCTTTGTTGGCTTTCCTGCTACACTGAGTTTAGTAGTCTGACAGACTGGTCTGTATTACCTAACATTTACTGTCTTGCCATTATATAAAGTTGGCCGATTCCTGTTGTAAAGGGTATTTTTGTTCACACATGGCATGTTGTCAGTTTGGTTACATGCTTCTAGCTGGCAGAAAGGGGATCATGCTTGCTTCATTTCTGTTGCTGTTATTCAAACTTGACTTTATAAAATGGATTGGATTCCTCTGATTCCATTTATGTCTCACTATTGCTCAAATACACAATATTCTAAGAGATACTAGTACTTTTTAGGAGCACTTTTTCTTTTCCTTAAACTGTTAAAATATAATCAATGTATTTGCCATGGCTATTAATGGACCTTGATGTGTCAGAGGACGGCATCTGGCACTGACTGGTTAAGTCACAGTTTGCTTTCTGTGTTGGTGAGTAATTGGATTAGTTTTAACCTACACACTACCTCCTGTGGACAGACTTGACTAATATGCACTTAGAGGAAGACGAGAGAAGCAAGTCATGTATAAAAATATTAAATGTATTAGCCCTGTAATATTTTTCTTCTCATGACTTGATAAACTTTCTAAGAGAACTTAGTTTTGCATTCAGAAAGTATTTATATTTGGTAAGTCAAATAATTTAAGTTGAAACTTCACAGAAGTACCTGTTCATTCCTCAGTTAACTGAGCTAGTAGTTTGGAAATAAGGGTGCGGTCAGTATTATGTGTAATGCTTCATACAATGTTTGCAGCAGATGGCCCTTTAACTAATAGAGCATTTTCAGGTTCATTATGAATGGGTTGAGGAGGGAAAAATATCTTAACGATTCACAGTAAAACTTTCCATGAACTATTTAGAATGGACTGTTACCACCTGCCAATTGAAACTGGATGTTGAAATATTTTAAAGAAATGCACTTTAATCTGAAATAAAACTATAAAAACTAAACCATTCTAGTATGTGTTTGCTTGATTAAGGGGTTTACTTTTTAAAAATTTTACTGAGACCTGAAATGAGGAAGAATAGCATTATCCAAATACCAATTTAAAGTGAGCATTGTATCCCACCACAAATTCACGGACCATTCGTTCTTGCCTCCCTTTTAGCCTCTTTACAGGTGTTCTGTTTTATGGGTTCCACACATTTAAATCCGTATTTTTAAATGGGAGGGGGTAGACTTGGTGCTGTTGGCAAGATGCCATATTAGTTTATTATTGCCAGACTGAGTGGTTTAAACAACAAAATTACTGTCTCAGTTCTGGAGGCTAAAACTCCAAGATAAAGTATCAGTTAAAGCTGTGAAGAATACTAACATGAATCTCCCCTAGGTTTTGGAGGTTTGCTGGCAGTTTGGCCTTGGCATATAAAACCATCACCCCAAACTCTGCCTTCGTCTTCACATGATGTTCTGTTTATTTGTCCAAATTTCCCTGTTTTATAAAGGCACCAGTTCCATTAGATTAGAGCCTACCCTTATGACCTCATCTTAATAATTTCTGCAATTACCCTCTTGACAAGGTCCCATTCTGAGGCAGTGGGGGTTGGGACTTCATGAATTTGGTGGTGGGGGTGGGTACATACAAGAGAGTGTCATTGAGTAGTACTGGGAGCACTGGTCATGGAGGGAGCCGGGTTTGAGTTCTGACTTGAGTGTCAATCTCACATTTCTTTATAACCTCTTGACGATGACTCTCGAGACACTGGTTCTGTGCAACCTGAGGTGCTACAAGTGTGGCTGTCGGGATAACCAGACAAGGACTTCCCTGGTGTCTGCACCAACACAAATGGGGGCTCAGACAGCAGCTGGAGAGTTGAGCAAACGAAAACTTGAACACCAGATATTGCCAGTGTTCTAGGGTGTGTCCATTGTGATTTAATTAACAGGAAAAGGGATTACTGGGATTGCCAGGATTCACTTTAAGGTAATGGAAATATTGGAGGGATAGAGACAACAGGTCAACCATGAGTTGATGAACTTTTGAGGCTAGGAGGTGGGTATGTAATAAGTTAGTTGGGGCCGGATTGTGGGCTGGGGGTGGGGAGCAGAGGGAGAAACCGATCCAGTGACAGCCTGCACTTACACCCCCCTCAAAAAAAAAAAAGGGAGCGGGTGCAGAAAGCAACCTGGGAATTAAATGAGCTGGGTTTGATACGTTTCCATGCTCTGGAGGAAGGTAAACAGCTGGCGAGCTTGTGATGCAGGCTACATAGAGCATGCGTGGCCTGAGAAGGTCACAGGATGTAGGGCAAGACAGCCTGTCTGGGGGCAAGCAGACAACTGCACCCCTGCATGTGCCTAGAGACTGCCCTGTTCGCAAAATGTTGGCTGAAAGAGGATCAAAGACACTGGGGAACTGGCAAAATGGCAGACTGTCACTGGTTGAAAAGGCAGATGCCCTGTAGGCTGACGCACGCGGTGGATTTTGGCTAGAACCGGCAGACCCAGGGATGTTCTCACAGCACGAGGATTTGGGGAGGGGACTTGAAACAAAGTGTGCAGGAGTGATTGCGGGACCTGCAGACCCTGGGCCCACTCGCGGCTCTGTGACTGGTGTGGGCGTGAGAGCTCGCAGAGGTAGAGTCCCGCACTGGGACATGTTTGGTGGGGAGCCAGGCCTTGACATGGTATGACCTCATGTGGCACTGGTCACAGGTCCTGGACTGCTTACACTTTCTCACCCTGAGAGGCAGACTGGCTGGGGAAAGTTCCTCGGTCCCAGGGGCACAGCCTCTGGTGCCAGGGCCCCACAGATGGAGCTTCCCCTTCACCATCTGGAGCGATCAGTCAGTGCTCCGAGGAGAGAGAGAGACAGCTGCTGTGAGGGGGTGACGATGCTGGGGTCACTCAAGTGTGCACCCCAGAGAGTGAGCCTGAGGATGCAAACCCGTTTGTGTAGCCGTCTTGAGTTCCAAAAAGACAGATAAGGAATGATGGGGAACTTCTGGGCATGGTTCTGGATGTCAGTCTTTCTGGGAACAAGTGCTTTGCAGAAGAGGTTAGCTTAGAGCAGGGATGCTCCCAGGCCCCTCAAATTGGATACCTTGTTAATAAAAACCTTTTCCCTTCTTCACCCGTCCTCGTGTTATGCTTGTACATGACGTGTTATGCTTGTACATGACGGCTGCTTTGAGGTATGCTGGGATTCTCTACTTGTGTAGATGTTGAAACTTCTTAATTGAAGCTTTTAGAAAACCCCTAAAATTTTTGAGATGAATGTTTCTGTTTTTCTCTGTAGCAACTATAAAATGTGCTTTGTAGCCTTATAAAGTGAATAGGTATTTTGAAAACAAAAACATTTATTGTAAACAAGTATATGCTGAGATTGCATATACTTCGGTTGTTTCCTAAAATCAGGGAAGACCATTTCTAATACACAATGGGATTGTTGCCCGGCTTAGCCGTGATTTTTAACCCAGTTTAAGAGAAGATTGAAGACTTGGGAGGGGAAAGTGGCTATCTCTCCTGCCATTAAGATGTTTAAGAATGGCCTGCCTTTTTCTTGGGTCTGTAAGCTTCATAAAGATATGAACTGTGTCTTTTTATCACTCAAACCCTGGCATCTCACAGTGCCTAACATACATGTGTAGTCATGGATCATACGCAAGTGTGGGCATTCTTCACCAGTGTACTCCCTGAGTCTCAGACACATACTAACTCTGCAGGCATGACACCACCATGATACCAGCTGGCCCACCATTTACACATAGTGGGTGCAGGCTCTGCATGCCGAGCCACAGCCCTGGACACCGTTGGGGCCAGTGGAATCCGAAATGTTGGACACAGTGGACAACGCAGAGACTAGAGTCTGCATGCCCCCCAGCACTGGTGGCTGTAGGGGTCCTAGTTAGGGATTGCTGTCAAGTGCTGTGGTGCCAGTGAACGCACAGCAGGGCCTTGCCGCTGAGTGAGGTGCACACCAGCGCAGCAAGCAGCATGGCCAGACTGAGGCCGCCGAAATGGGCGACGAGCAATGCCTGGCACGAGCCACCCACTGCACCCAGGCCAATGAAGCACCATGTGCCCTGCTACTGCAGCTCGTAGTGGCTCGTGTGCCAGCAGCAGAAGCGCCACGGCTAAGGCCACAGAGGCCAGCGGGGTGAGAGGCGGCAGCTCCAGTGCCAGCATTCATGGAGAAGGTGAGCAGTGCTGGCATGTGCCCCCAAGGCCCAACTGTGGCTCAGCCCAGGAACCGGGGGCACCATACACATTGTCCCCTAGTCCTCCAGGCTCAGGATGAGGGGTTCATAAGGGTTCATGTCAGGTGCCAGGGGTGGGACGGGCGAGAAGAGGAGAGCTAGTTGAGGCTGGCCCAGGCACAGTGCGCACTGTCAGGCTAGGAGCAGCAGTGGTCCATTCTCAGAACATCAGGGTCGTGTACCCCATGACAACTCCAAGGTCCCTGGCTTCCCTCACCCTGACTCCTCCTCCTCTGCCTCTTACCATTGGCTCTGGCTCTCAGCTTCACTCTGCCGTCTCTCTTCACTGTGGTTCCCCTGGCTCCAGCCCTCCTGTCTGTCACTGCCTTTAAACCTCATGGAGCTACCGCCCATTTACACCACAGCAAATCCTTGCTCGCTGGCCCCATCTGATACTCATTGACCCATTTCTGATCCCAGGCCCCACATGACCCCGCTGCCCCATGTCTGACAGTCATTTTGTCACCTCTACTCCAGTCCCATCCATGATGCTCTCAGCTCCCCTTCGCCACTGTTGCCTATCTCTCCTCATTGCACTGTCTCTGTCCCCATGGTCCCATTTCTGTCCCCATGGCCACATCTCTGTCCCCTACATTCCCATCCCTAAGCTCTGTGGCTATCTCTCACCCAGGCCCTACTCCTGACCACAGCTGCCTCACCCTGGATGCCCTAGGGTTCCACTCTCATCAGCTCCATGTCCCCTGCCCCAGTGGCCTCCAGGCTGACTCAGGACCACCCATCCCTTGATACGCTGGTGGTGAGGGCTGAGGGCAGAACTGCCTGCTGGATCAGATGGGAAGAGAAATGGACAGATGGGAAAAGCAAGAGGGACAGACGGGAAGATAGGGCTGAGAGTCAAGAAACACAAGAGGGACAGGCAGAGGAGGCCACGGCCCCATCCTTCTGTGTCCTCCAGCCCCAGTCCTCTTACCTGACGGTGCCTGAGACACTGGCTCTCCATCACCCACTTCTCGTCCCCTACTGCCCACTGCGCCCCTGCTGCTCCAGAGCTCTTCGGCAGCCCACTCCCTCACTCCCTCCTCCGGGGCTGGCTCCTCAGCTCCCTGTCTCCTCCTACTGCCTGCTCAGGCCTTCAGGGGCTGCTGTACCCCTGCCAGCCTGCAAGGGGTCTAAAGTGGCAGAGACCACGTGCCCGCCTTATCTGTGCTGCCAGCAATGGGTGGGGGCCACTCTGGGTCCCAGCTCCCCTTATGAGGAAGGGGAGGGTCCCGGGGAGTTATCCTGAACCACCCTTCATGACTGTTCCCCCTGGCAGGCTCTGGCATCTTGTGAGACTCATTAATAAAGTGGATTAAAAAAAGAAGTCTGAGTGTTACTTGCAGTATTAGCTCTCAGTTCTTGAGTTCTTCAAAGGAAGAAGTCAGAGTCAAGAACTGTAGCACAAGAGAGAGGAAGTTTTTTACCAGGCAAAGTGAAAGCACACTCAAACTCAGGGTTCAGTGGGCTGCTCAAAGAGCTGCCTTGGCCTTTTAGAAAGGAAGTCATGGAAGCAGAAGTGAGCCATTTGGGCTGCTGGGCTCAGTATATAAGTCACAGAGGCCAAAGAACAGCCCTTGGAGACAGGTTCATGGGGTTAGCCCGGACAAGCTGCTGTTGCCTGCTGCTCCCCTGGTTGCAAGCCCTGTGGGGGCCCTTAGAGCTTAAGAGAAAGAAAGCAAAGATACATGCCTGAAAAACAAAGGCGTGGGTATGTTCTAGAGAGAGAGTGTGACCTGGGTCCTTTGTCTTAAGGGTACTTATCAGTTTTCTAAAGGCAGAAATTTTAGAGAAGATCTCACGGGAGGATCCCAATAGAATATTCATCAGCGTTCCAGGTGTTTCCTTTAATATGCTAGTGCATCAGAATGAGCATATAGAGTCAGGGTCGTGGTCTCCACTGATTGGTCAGTGCTAGGGCAGGGGGTCGTTGGTCACTGCCTCTGGTTCTGAAGCCCACGGTGTTGCTCATCTGGCTTTGCTGCTTTTCTGGGCCTGGAGCTGAAACACAACTGAGGCCTAGATGTTATCTCTAGTTTGTCCACAACTCTGTCTCTGTGTCAACAGACTGGAGGCTTTGTTCCCAAGATTATTTGATGTCGATCAGAAGCTCATTGTCCTGAAGTCTTAATGCTTAAGGGGGTGGTTGTGCAACAGAAGTGGAGGCAGGTGAGTCAGGGTGCTGGGCAAGGCCAGTTTGAATCTGCTGTCCATCTCCATTTCCCTATTCTACTTGCCAGGGAATGTTCCGGGCTCCTTACTGTCCTGCCTCGTGAGGACGGCAGTGTTACCACAGCTCTGAAGTAACATGGACAGATCTTTTGTTTTTCACAAAGGGTGCTCTGCAAGCTTGGGCATTAAGTCATCATTCGTTGGCACTCCACCTTTTGCCTAGTTAATGCCTTTGCCACGTACTGCCAGCCCCCTGGATGCAGCAGACGAAGACCCCCTGAAGTTACGGTTGGATCCCCCACTGTTTCTAAAACTTCATAAGCTGAGCCCTAAGGGACACTTGCTGAAGCACGCAAGTATGCAGGTTTTGAGAAAGTCTTCACTTGTGCATTTTTAACAATATGCTGTTTTAAAGTTTATTTATTTTTTAGTGAAATCTAGTATAAGGTATTTATTAAATTTTTTTATTTGTAGATCATAAAACTATTTAAAGAACGTTCATTCATCAGTGACATTTGTTGCAGAATTATAGCTTTTATTAGTTATTAGCTTACACAAGTTTATATTTACTATCAACTTATAACTTCAGAACTGGATTACAAATAAAAGCATCAGCATTCGATGAACAAGGAAAAGGTGATACTCTCTGCCATTTTTCTTTAACGTGTACATGTTCAGAATTCTTGTTTTAGAAAAAAAATAATGTTAAGCACTTTCATAATTGAGAAAGGTCTGGATTGATACGGCAATAATATAGTGTTGTAGAAACTTTTTAAATATCTATTCTGAAATTAAACTTATTTTAGAACCGAAAAGAAAATTTGATAGCGGCAATTTAAAAAATAATGAACCTATGGTTTAATGTTGTCTCTTGTTTTATGTGCAAGTCCAGAAGATAATGAGGAAGAAAACCAGTTTAATAACTGGACGGATTAGTGATGCTAACTTGGGTTCATATGAATGATTTGGGTTCACATATGAACAGATGAAAGGATGGTAGAAGCATAAATCTTACACAGAAAAACCATGAGGCAGCTTGAGAACCTGGGTAAGAGTGGAGACTCTAAACTGGAACACTACTGACTGCAGCGCTTGGAGGAGCTGCAGACAGGCGTGATGCTTTGAAATGCCTAAACAGCTTCAACATAGTTGGCCGGGAGCATGCCGGTCCTCCCAGTCCTCTGCACGGTGCCATACATCCAGCCTTCATCAATAGCTTGAACGTTTACTATAGCATCTCCATCTTTGAAGGACACCTCATCAGCATCAGCAGCCATATAGTCATACATGGCACGGAAGATTTTCTATTCGT
>PVKM010016174.1:0-27081 GCA_004027735.1 Carollia perspicillata
ACAAGTGAAGTTTAGGGCAAGAGGATTCTAAATTTGTGGCCGCTTCTTACTTTAAAAGTACACATAGTGGCCATATTAAAGGCATCTCTGTGAAGGATAGGCAGCGCCACATAAAAATGCTTCCGATATTGTTAAGTGAAAAAAGTAAAAAGCAAAATTATATCTAGGCTATGTTTACTCCTTGCAAATATCATATATGCATATGGACAAAAAGTGGAAGGTAAAACAGAAAAACGAAAACAATTTGCTCTGTTGGGTGAGGGAATTATTGGCTTCTGTGAGTGTGCGTATGTTTATACAATAAATATTGTTTTTAAATATATACATATGTGGCAAGTAGTAATATTTTCACTGGATATTGGTACTAATAGATCTGGACTGTAAAAAAAGCGAAGGTATTGTCCTCTGTCTGATGCCTGTCCTCCTGCCGCCCACAGGGACACTCGTTTGTAGAGAGGCAGACTTGGTCCCTGAGAGGAGACGGTGCAAGGTTGGCAGGTTGGCCTTGCGAGGCCAGCTTTCGAAGTCAAACAAAACAATTTTTTAAGGACCAATATGTATCATCCAATGAAACCGAATGCTTAGAAAAAGGTTATATTTCTTCAGGGCCAGTTGTGGATCAATTGTGTGTCTTCCTTCCTTAAAACAAAAATATTTCTTGAGTTCAGCTTACAGTTTTACATTCCTGTGCAAAGGCAAACATCTGTATCTAAGTATTTACCTCGTCAGGTATACTATTTCTAAATGGGCTCGTTCTGTTCCCTAATTGTGTCCTTATCTCCTAAGTAGTCTTAAATTACTATCTTCAGATATAGTTTCTGCTTATATATTTGATTTTTTAAACTATGTTATTAGGGTGAGGAGTATTCTCATCTTCGCTTGAAAATCAAGTGCTTCTTTTTCAAGCACATAAAGTGTTTCTATGAACCAGGTATATATAGTCTGCCCCCTAAAGTCACGGCTCAAGTCATTAACACAGCTGGTAAATGCTAAATGCCCCAAGGAATCCAACTTGGTGTTATTTACTGGACCAATCTGGCACTCTCCCTTTTTGTAAAAAAAAAAAAAGAATTCAAACTTACTTTTTAACTGCTAATTTTGTGACTGTAGCAACACAATTATGATTTAAAATGAAGAAATGAGCTTTATTTTACATGCTCTTTTAGAAAAATAATAACTCCAATCATCTTTTATTAAGTGGAGCTGTTCCGAATTATTTACATAATCCTATTTGTCCCATTCAGGCGTCACACAAGGCAAGAACAAAAGAGGCTGATTGATTAGACATACGCCAGGCTGAAGCATTTTCTCAGAATTCTTGGTGAGGCGGTGATAAGAACACAAATTTCTCTAAGCATGCTGAACAATGCTTTAGGGCATACTTAGGGAAGATGCTATAAAAAAAGCCTTATTGCATCACACACGGAACCAGATTCTCCCTCTCATGGGCTGTAGCCAGCACCAAGTTCACACTACATTAATTTGCACTTGTCGATATGCTGCTTTGCAAGTATTTTTAAGGCATGTTCAAATGTGTACTCTGTCTCCTCGCCTAGAATATAAACTCCCCAAGGGCAGGACCCGGGTCTTCCAGTTCTCACCCCACAGGGTCCCGGATCCTGGTCTGGGCAGGCCAAGCCTTGGGGAAGGGCTGGTGTCGGAGTGGGGGAGCAGGGGAAGGAAGGTGCTAAGCCTCCAGCAATGAGAGAGAGTGTGAAGAACACTGGAGAGCAACTCTGTCATCACCAGGACCGAGTGATTACATGTGCTAGCGACATGCCCAAGTGGCCCCTCTCCCAGGCATCTCTGAGAGAGAGAAGTGAGACTGCAGGTGGTAGTTGGAAAAGTCTCTCAAGTCTACTTTCAAGAAGCCATCTATTACCTCAGTATATTTCCCGAAAGCCTTCCGAAGAGAGAATACAGAATTACTGACACAAAGCAGGGGGCGAGCCGAACAGGATTTGACTTGAATCTGTCGGTGCTGAATTACATGTAGAAAAAGACTAATACCACCACTGGCCCCTTGAACAGATATAGTGCAATATTTCCAGGGTGCTTCCAGAATCAGTTAGAAGACAGTGGACCTCAGAGGTCTTTTGGGGGGATCTCCAGGTAACCCATGTTGCGGCTACTATTTAAAACTAACATTTCAGAGGAGGAAGTCCCCGGCTGCCTGGGGCAACAATCTACTCCAATCCTCCTATTGCCACAAAGTCCTTATTTCCAGCTATTGTGACCTCCAGTTCCTGAGATTAAATCACTTTGCTCTTATTCTTTCCATATTGAAGATCAAGGGCAGATGGGTCCTTGAAAGACTCTGCCGTGCCCTTGAAGACAGTGAGCAATTCTGAGTAAAAAGGTGCTGTTTTTCAGCTTTTCGTTATTGCTTTTATTTCTCTGCTTTAAGTAGGACTTATTTTTAGGACTTGCCAGGCTTCCTCTCATCTTCACACAAAGCCAGACAATATAGACACACTCCTTCCCACCATCTAATTAATTCAGTTGAGCCTGGGAAATTACTCCTGTGTTGATACAGTCCATGTTCAATGTCAGAATTATTAAACTGCTGAATCACGCTGCTGTAGACATAAGCAAACCCCAAATCTTTTTTTGCTCTAATTTTTCCAGCCAGAATTTCCTAATCTATTTCTTTTGTACAAGCACTCTACCCTTAAATATCTGCATTGATTACCCCACTCAGGTAAATTTGAATGTCAATGCTTCCTACCCAGTAGTAGCCACAACTCCAAAATTATAACTTTCACAATGTTGGTAAGAGTGTCTTATCTATGGTATTTTTACCAACCTAAAAACAAAATTGCAAATACAAAACAACTTTTTATATTTGTATCCCCATCGAAGCCATTAGTAAGCCATGTGTCACTGATGAGATAGTGGCCCTATACCCAGTCCTTCGCCCACTTGGCAATGCCATTTGATGACTAAGAGACCAGGGATGGGGCGTATTTGCTGTTCCGGAAACACGCTAATGCCGTGCAGGTATAATCTGAGATCGGTGAGTCTCCTACCTTGAGGCTCCACGTATTTTTCTATTAAATTTACTGGGGCGGCGTTGGTAAACAGGATCATACAGGTTTCAAGTGTACATTTCTACCACACGTGGTCTGTGTATGGCACTGAGCTCCACGTTCTCACGGGCCAGGGAAACTTGAACAGCCTTATTTCTGAACCTCAGGCGGGAGCTGGCAAACTTTCTGCGATGCGTCAGAGAGCACGTATTTCAGTCTCTGTGGCTCTCATGGTCTCTGCCGCAGCCCCTCAACTCACCTTCTCCGCAGCGAGGCAGCGCGGACGCCACGTTAGCAAGTGGGTGTGGCTGGTTCCACTGCAGCTGCGTCTAGGAAAGCCGGCAGCGGTCAGAGCGGGCGCGTGGGCTGCAGTTGGCCCACTCATGTATGTACATGGCAGTGGGGATGCATGCGTGGGCATCGGCACCCAAACTTTAGTCTGCCCGCCCCCACAGCCAAGGCAGCTTTCTGTGCGTGTGAGCATTGCTTGCAGTTTAATGCTCTGTGGTCCATGTCTCAGAATGCTTAAGGATTTCCTACCGGAATTCGGTTCCAAAGTGCAGTCTGACGGACGGTGGTGGGGCCCGGCTCCCATGTGCATTCCTGTTTGTCCCTGTCTCTCTCAAAACACTCGTGCCCCTCCAGGTTCCTCTTCCTGGCCTTTCGACCTTGCTCTTCTCCACCTAGGGTGGCACCTGTTCTACTGTGTCCCTTGCTCCTGGCGGGAGCCTGGATGAGGCTGGGGGAGGTGGGGTGAGTGCGCACACTCTTGGCATCTCAGGGCAGGACATGCAGGCAACCTGCCTGTCCCAGGCTGGCTGCACCACCACCCTGCACACCAAGGGGACTCCGTGTGGAGCCTCTGCTCCCTCTGACGCAGGAACCAAGCGTCTCCACACTGGAGGTTGCCATCTCTAGGGGCCATGTGTCTGACCAGCTCGGGCTGGGGAGAATGAGTCCCTCCGCTCCCACTGGGGTGATGTGTGGGTCTGTGGCTGGTGGCAGGGAGCACCCAGAAGGCAGGGGCCCACGGGAAATCTTTAGGGCCATGTTCTCCCATGGGCATTGCTGGGCTGGAGGGACTCCAACATTAAGTAGTAAATGGAAAACCCCATGAACAGGTTAAGTGAGAGAAAGACTGCAGAAGAAAGGAAACCAGTTTGTATTTTTATACCTCGAATCTCACTTTCTGCCTTTTGAACAAAGGTTCCTGTGTTTTCATTTTGCACGAGGCCCTGATCAAAGGTTGGGGCTATAAGGAGCATCTTCTGAGGTTCGTCTACCAAAATGGGAGCTGACAGAGAAAACACCACTCATTTCAGAGTCAGCTAACCTTGGCGATGCCAGGGCGCCAGAGGGCCTTCCTGCAGCATTCCTCGGTTGTCAGTGTAAGGCTCTGAAATCCATTATGTTACAGGTTTCAGACGCCGCGGGGCTTCTTCAGGACATGGTGGGGGGGCTGCTGCATGGTAGCGTGTCCCTCAAATAGTTCCCCACAGGACTGATTCGTCTTCCTTTCAAATGATGGCACCTTATAAATAGAAAGCACGATCAAGGTATCGTGCATGAAATTTAATAAAACAGTAGACAAAGAAAGTTGAAATTCTGTACTGTTTTCCTTTATTTCCTATTAAAGAATGTTGTAATACTACAACATTCTTCCATACCTATTTTCCTGATTTGAATAAACCAACTGTAAAACAGAGATGATTGAGGTGGTGAGGGAAGTTTGAATATGGGTTGGGCATTGTATGATATTACAGAATTATTGTTAATATTCTCTGGTGTGAAATGATATAGTGATTGTGAAAAAATATTTCATAGAGGCACACAGAAGTATTGATGGGTGAAATAACAATGTCTGAGGCCTTCTTAAAGTGCCCCAGCAACAGAAGAAGTGGAGGAAGAAGACAAGAGGAAGATGGAGGGGAAGACAGAGAAGATGGAGGAGACAAAGGCGATGAAAATGAAGACAAAGAGGAGAGAGGGGGGAAATGTGAGAAGGTGGGACAGGACAGGCAAAACGACGATGCTGATGGAAATGTGGAAATTCACTACAATACTCTCTTCATCCTCACACATGGTTTTAAATTCCTGTGATGGGGTGTGTGCGTGCCTGTTGCCTACAGAAAATTTCTAATAAAAAAGAAGTTACAGATTTTTCCATTCTCCTCCAAAACAAATATCCTTTTATTTTCTTAATTATGGTGTGTGTGTGTGTGTGTGTGTGTGTGTGTGCATGCACGCGTGTGTAAGAAGCATCCTGGGAGTTGACAGGAGTTTTCTAAGCTGAAGCATACAAAGGAGTGGATGGAAAGGATGATCTACCCATGGATTCCTGACACAATATTTTAAAAAAGGGAGGAAGTGGGAGGAAGAGACTGCCATTGCTGCTCTCCTAACCTTTCTTTCTAATTATGCCACAGTCAAGCCTCGGGTCACAAGGAAAATGATTCTGGTGGTCAACCATTTGCCCTGTTCTCTGGTGTGAAATGATATAGCGATTGTGAAAAAATATGTCATAGAGGCACACAGAAGTATTGATGGGCCTAATGCTTAGGCCCATGATTAGGACCTAATGATTAGGCCTTATTAGGCACAATCGCTATATCATTTCACACCACACTTTTTTAATACATCAAAAAAGCCCTTGTTCTCACCCCATTTCAGTCTCAGTTTCCCACCTATTTCGGAAATGTACCAAGTGGTCAGATTAACAAAAATATGGATAAAATGACAATATTACAAGGATCACCCTTGTTTGTACCCCTAGAGATAGGCTTCTTGCTATTCTGAATTGCACAACCTGCAACCCTTAAAAAGTTACGCACACTTTATATTATTCCAGGTATTTCTGATAAATGCTCCACATGCCCAGCTGCTAAAAGTTAAATGTAAATTTCTTTCCTGAGTACAGATGGTGGCCAAGCAAAGTAGCTCTCGGGTCTTAGAGACAGAAGGTCAGGTCATGGCCGAGAGATCAGAGAACAATTGCTGCTTTGCTACTCAGATCGTCCACGGAATGAGACACTGCCACTTTCTTTTCTGAAACTGTCTGTTCCATACAAAATAGTGACAAAGGCCACCTATAAGACTTCCTCCCATTCTGTCCCAGAAAAAATGGTAACGAGGACCTCACAGCACAAACACCTTGTAACCGTACAGAGGTTTAACTCCTGACCCTCTGATCTGCTAAAAAGGCACATCTCTATCGAAAAACAACACGAAAAATCATTATAAAACTGCTCATGTTTCCTTATCTAGCAGGAAATGTTTACACATGAAAACTCCTTTTAAAATCCCACCACTTTAGCCTCCATACCATCACCGGTTAATAAAAATGACATGTGAGATATAATGCTAAAAGACTGATATTATTCATTTACAAGTGATATTATAATGTCATTGTTCCTATAGTGTTTTTTTCTCTTTGTAACATTATAATGTACATTTAAATAAGTCAGAAAATCTTCCTTGCTATATTTTTCCAGTTAGTCCTAAACGTTATGCTGGCAGATGCTATAGAAAACCACAAAAGCTATATAATAAGTATCACGAGACCATGCCAACACGATCCTTTAAAAACAAGCCACAATACATCAGCAAAGGAAAGTTCTGTGTTTGGCCTGGTAGTTCTAACCTTCGGTCCCTGATAAAAAGAATTTTCAATTTCACTACCAGGCACGCCCCCAACTGGATGGAAGAAAATAGCTCCATTATTTGTACATGTTCGTAATGAAAATTCTTCTGGAAATGAAAAAGCCCATAACACTTTGAATATAATGGTACAAAAGCAGAATTTAATTTAATTTGTTTAGACTTGACTTTAGAGCGAGGGATTTCAGTTTTGACTTGAAAAACTTAGTATACTGTTTTCATTGTTACTTTCATTTTCAGTATTTTTCCAATTGTGTGAGTGTCACAGAGAGTTGATCAGGTTGAAAGAGAAAATATGTTGGAGAATATAAGGAAGATGCTTTGAATTAGAAACATGTCTTTTGAAGTTTACTTAGGGCTACCTGCTTCTAAATTGCAGCAATTTCTTTAAAACATTGATACTGAGACCTCGGTCTTATTTTAATTGAATAGATTTATCAACCTGCTTTCCTTGACTATAAAGAATGAAAGCCTTCAGTGTTCTGTACTGTAACATGAAAATAGAAAATCAAAGTTCACCAGCCGTTTAGAGCAGGCTTTCTGACCCTTTTATCCGTGTTGTCAGTTAAAATTGGGGCAGCTACATGATCTCAACAACAATTTAATATAAAACACCTGTTCAAACTGAAGGATGCAGAATTGTCCTCTAACATTTCTAATTTCCCTGTGTTTGGGCACCCTGAGCGAACGTATTCATGGTTACTTAGTTAAAACTGGTTTCACTCTGCCAACAATCGATTTGATTGACATATTTACATATCAACTCATCTCATCTTTCAAATTTTAAACTTTTTTCACTTAAAATGGGATTCAAGTTGGCATCTTTCAAGAACTTTATGTATGTATATTTGGGGTCCAAACTGCACATTAGAACATTTTTCTTCACTTTGGTAAGTAACAGACACACATCTCCAAAAGCACATTTATGACCTGTCAGATGGGAACGCTCTAGGCACGCAGCGGTGTTCTCACCCTTACACGTGAAAGGGGATAATCTGAGGCAACTACAAGTGAAATTCTTCTCATAGTCTTAAGCAAATAGTTCTATTAGTTAGAAACAACGTAATAGAAACAAATGACTTAGGAATAAAACCACATCAACTTCAGACAGAACATGAGCTATGTGTTAACTGCTGCACGTCTGGGTCATCTCTTACCTGATCTTTAATTTCAAGATCCCTTACAGTTTTTGTCCTGTACTCTCTGTGCTCCTTTTCTGCCTCGTCTTTGTCCATCTTGGTTTTATTCAGTTGGTAGCGCATTTCCCCACACACCTGTTCGAGTATAGAAACCAGATCAGTAGCTGCCGGAATCTACCCGGCGTTGCCTGCAATGAGATCTTTTAGTGCCCCCTAGAGGTCATATGGATAAAATACAATAAAACTTTTCTAAGAAGGGCACTTTCCATTAGAACATTCAATACAATATTCTGTTAAGATGTGGAGGCAATATCAGGTATTGTTGAGTCTAACAACTTCAGATTACAGATAAAAAAATGCATAACTAAGGAATTTAAGTCATGTGCCCATGATTTATTATGTAAAATCATAGTTTCAATGGCCTATTACCATCCAAAATGCAATATCATCTCAATTTGAATTAGGTAAAATTATTAATTAAAATATTAAGCTATGCTATTATTCATTTCAATTGTTATGGTTAAATATACACTCTATATTATATAACTTCCCTTTAAATACTTTATCAATTAGACTTTTATTTAAGGACATTTATAAAGAAATTTGCTCTCTGCTAATTGACTGTATGACTGATATTTAGGTTTAGTAGCCAGGATTCACTGCAAGCTTTGTGGATAACGTCAGTCTTATCATGCACAGTGCTATCTACTTAAGACAGAGTGTCAGGTAAAGGTCATAGAGTGAAACTAGGCACGTTCTATATTAATAGCTGTAGATTTGACTTGAAAGGAAAATGCACACTTAAGTGAAATAATTCTAATGTATCATTAAATAATGAACACACACAGTATCTTAAAAGTGTCCATCATATTTTTTTTCAATCTGTCATCTCTACAGATATAAATATATTTGGAAAAAAGCAATTAGCACATAAATCTAAATAAAGGAACGTTAAGCCTTTGGGATGAGAACCTGCAGAGAGATGAATTAGTATACAATTCTAAGTCAGCCTCTCATTTACAAAAACAAGTTTTAAAAATCATGTATCATGCAATGGTTATATTTGCTTGAAACTATTCAAATTTGGTATTTCTCCCAAAATGATGGGTACAACTTTGGAAATTAATACCATCATTATCGAGGTTCTAGTATCTTAGAAAAGCTATATGTGTTTTCTATGTTCAAATAAAAAATACTTTCAAAAAGAAACTGGTCTACATTCAAAAGTTCTTGTCACTGTGACAAGGCAGAAGAAAAAGCCACTAAGCTTTTCCCCTCAAAGAGCTAGGAAAATAATGAAATTACTAAAAATTCTATCTGAAATGCAAATGCTTTCAATGTGTGAGTTGACTTTTCCTGTTTCAAAAAAGTTAGTAATTTGTGAAAAGTTATTCATTTAAAAGCTAAAGAAAGTCTAAAAATTAAGAGTGCAAAAAGAAATTGGAGGGGCCTTAATTTACTTCTTTTCTGAGTTCTGCCCTCTTTCAATCTATTTGATGTACATGCATGAATGAAATGAAAATATGCAACTTGGTAATATCAGAAATAGTCATTGTACAGCCATGATGTGTAAAACCCAACACCAACACAAAAGTATTATATGTAATAAATGTATAAGCATTAGGCCTTATTTAAACTTATTTTACTCCTTGATTTAATTTTTAAAGTTCCCCTGCCTTACTACTTTCAGTTTAGCATTTGATAAGTTTATCCATAACATTGAAATCCTATCTAAAATAAACTGACAAACTAAAATGGAGTAAATTATATTATCTCAAGGTTGAGAGCAACCTCAGGGCACTCTTCTGATGCCTGAGTCCCTTTGGACAATTCTAGAGACAGATTATGTTCATTCTTTACTGTACACATTTGAACCGGAAGTTCTTTCCGTACAATAAACTGAAGACTCTCGCCAAAGCATTCATCCATAAATCTGGCTTAACTATTTGCATCCCTCTGCATCAATTCTCTTACTCCTCCCCCTCCCTTCACACCAACACATCAATTACATTGGCAAAAATAATATTTTTAAACCTCTGCACTTGCTAGCTTGATTTTACAAAACAAATGATAATTATATAAATTCAAGGAAGAAAAAGGAAAAACGAGCTCCCTTTCCTAATGTATATCAAAGTTCGTTTAATTACTAAATTATAAAACAACAATGGCATTAAAATGTGTCAAAAGTTAGGAAAATATGTTGAGAAATAAAAATTCAGTACGAAGAGGGTATGCATTTTAAAATAATCTGTATATCGGTCAAAACCAGATTCATTTATCTTATTATGTCATGCATGTCCATATTTAGTTTCTTAGTGTTAAAGCGATTGCTTACTGACATCTACGTAGACTTCCAGTGTTTCTTAAATATGGACCTTACATTGGTCAGTTAAGATCATTAACTACTCCAGTTCCAGGTTCACAAGTCTGTGATGCCCATACAGCAAACACTGGCATTTTACAGTATAAATGTAAAGACCAACAGAATAATTAGCTGTAGTCTTAGAATCCTGATTTCAGAGGCCAAGTCTGAAAAGGAATGGGAGGTGAGCAATTTTTTACGGGAAACACATTTTTCATGTCATAAATATGTATTTCCGTGTTATTGTGAAGACCAAACTCATGCTACCTCTGGCAAAATTTACTCCTAATTAGCACATGTAGAAATACTAGTTTTATCAAATGCTCGATAATGAAAGGAATAAAGCCGGCTTGTTTACAAGCCTGTCTCAGCCACTGAACTCTGCAGCTCTGTGAGAACACTGCATGTGTCTTACTGATCTTCGGGTCGTGTCGCGGCACCCAGCGAAGGAAGGGCCTGCCCACGGTTTCGGGCTCTATTTGTTTTGCTGAATGACAACTAGGTGTACCTTTATTGTCTTGAAATAACAAAACTTTTCTGCACCAAACTTCTTTCTGGACTTTGTACATTAGGGGGAAATGTGTCAAAAAGTATTCAAGTAATTATTAAACTAACATCTTTCTTTGGGTGCAGCACAGCGGGGCAGTGGAAGTGTGCTGGGCCCACAAACTCTCTCTTTGTACCTTTGTGGCGTCCATTTCCCGGGAAGCAAGCTGGTTTTGGATTTCCTCTAGTTGGTTAACAGCCGAAACCTTCTCTCTTGTGAGCTTTTCCACCTGAGCCTCCAGTTGAGCAATATTCTGGGACAGAGTCAACATCTGTAAGAGGAAATAAAAGTCTTAAATGATAATGGCATTTGGCAAACTCAGTATTAAAGGGGGTGTTGAATTCATAGCGCCTTAGCCACTGAGCTCTCTGAAAGTTGTTTCTCTGTGGGTTGGGTATGTGCACTTGACCTCTTCAGCTCTCTGTCCTGCGTGACTTGAATGTGTACTTCCCTGGCCTCTTCCCTCACTTTGGAAAACATATAACATGGTGATAAAATCAAAGGTTTGGGTGAACCTCCGCGGTGCCGGCAGACGCCTGTGTAAGTTACGGAAGAGACTGACGTGAAAGAATTTTGGAGGACTCTTAAACCCCTCTGCCATCCGGAGGGCATAAGAGGAACTGATGCGCAGAGCTGGGGAGGCAGACACCTTCCGAGAGAGCTGCCTGCGGTCTAGGAGCCAGGATCGCTGGGATCGCCGGGATCACCAGCATCGCCAGCATTGCCACAGGGGGCGCTCTCTGCAGTTCCCCGGCCTTCCCACTACCTAGCTGGCCCTATTCCTCCCGTGGGATTCGGCTCAGCCATGTCTCCTCTTCTCCAGGAAGCTTCTTTGACTCCTAGCTCCCAGCACCAAGCAGAAGCCCCCTCAGGCACTCAGGGCTGACGCTGAGCGAATGCGCACTGGGGCAGTCATGCCTGCTGCCTGCAGCTGGCGTCCGTTCGCACTGGTCGCCGTCCACGCCGCACTCACTGGTGGTTTATGGTTTGACCAGCGCTGTGGCATGTGCGCCTGCAACCACCTCCGTGTGCCCCTGTCACGCCCTGGTGCCGCGTGCCTCCAGCACAGCACTTCTCAGCCCGGTTGCCCACCGTCTGTCTGTGGCCTCCGGAGAATGTCCATGCTCCGCAAGGGCACCAGACGTTGGATGAGGAATGTAATAATGAGAATACGTGGCCTTCCTGAAGAACTACGGACGCCAGGCTCTTAGCTTTTCTTCTCAGTGTTAGAAATGCTTTCTAGAGCTTAGATTTAACCTTTATGGTTCTGTTGTTTGCCACTGCTTTTCACTCTTCCCCAGTTAGTAAAAATTTTCTAGGCTCTTAATTTCTTATTTGAATTAGTAGTTTTAAAATGAAGAAAAAATGCTACCTTGCCCCAGAGCAAAACCTATAGGAATATCTATCAGTTTCTAACCTGTTAAAACAAGAGCTGATGATGACTGTGAAATAATAACATTTGAATTCTGCCTTAGTGCACTGCTGTGGATGTAGATTTAGTTTTACAACTAAAATCAATAACTAAAACCTTGTGATAAAATCAAGATTGCCTTTGAAATATACAATGGATGTTAACACATATGAAAATAATGAGCCTGTGGCTATTTTCTAATTTAGATAGTAGTTTTAATAATTTTTCTGGGGATTGTGGAGAATTGCCTATTTGACTTATACGTGTTTGTATGTCCTTATCATCAAATGGTTGGCTACAAATCTAGTTTGTACATAAAATCACTTTTGCTACAAACCATCTTTATGCACATTAAAATCTGAACCTAAAATTGAAGGTCAAAAGAGGTTAAATGAAACAAATAGAATATACTAATTTAATTTCCTTAAGACACAAATTCAAGTTCATGAATATCTATGTTATGAATGTGTCATTAAAGCCTTTCTGGAATTCTATAGCAGCAACAAACTTTAATTGCCAGCTACAGAAAATGTTATATTACTTATGCAGAGACATAGCTTATGAGAAACATAGCAGCATTGTGTGCTTTCTGAAGTAACTATTAGGTACGTCAGAAAACATGCTCATCGTAAACGCTGCGTCAGTTTCTATTATAAGGCAGGCGACAAATCACACTGCTTTCACTCCCCTCTGCCACCCATCACTTCTCTCCTCTGCCCATTACCTGTCTGCTCCCTCCTGTCGCCCACTTCCCGAGGCCTCCCCTCCCGTCGTCACGCCTTCTTTTCCCCACGCCCACCATCTGGAAGTCAGCATTACCCTGCGGGAGCTTCTCCGCGCACATCTGTTGCAGAGACAGAAGTAACACAGACAGCTGCGACACGGCTGGGTGTCCAGGCCGATGACATCAGGTAAGTCCTTTACACTTTGACAGGGGCAAGCAAGAGACAAGGACACCCAGGCTGGGAGAGCTTGACAGCAGTTTCTACACCGAAGCCATCCCCAGTGCACTGGCCGTGGAAAAAGTGTTTCTCCCTGTACCAGGCACAAGAACTAGGGATTCCAGCAACGGGCTGGTATCCAGGTGACCAAGTGAGAAAGTGCACGGACCGTAGAGGGTGCTCAGTGGAGATATGATGAATGACTGATTGAAATAACAGGCTGGAGGGGCTCGGCGCACCGAAGGACCACCGCGGACGGCCACGAGCAAACTCACAGCAAGCACCTTTCGTGGGGGAGCGGTTCAAAACCTGTCCAGGTGGAAGACATCTGCTTGCCTAGAGCTTGCACACAAATGAAATTTTTTTAAAGAGGAGAAAGAAAAATAATAAGAAGAAGAAAGAGAAAATGTGAAGTCTTGCAAGCAAGCCTTCCTTTTCCTAAGAAAGCAGGGCGTTTGCTCGCACACTGACTTCAGAACACTTACGACATTATGATTAATTGGCCCGTCTCCTTATTCCATTAACTTCCTGTGCTAGGCAGTATGATATGCATTCTCTCTTAATCCCCCTGGAGACAGAATTATATTGGATTAATTTCTGATTGAAAAAAAGAGATTCAGTAAATTAAGTAATTTGCCCAAGCTAATAAATAAAAAAGTAAAGCCGAGGTTTATATTCAAGTCTGTCTGCTTTTACTCACACGAGGACCTGAGAAATCTGTCTAACCAGACTACTTCTCCCTTCTCTGGGACAAGAGTGATAACAGCCACAGGCTCAGAGTTATTAAATGTCCCCTCTAAGTCAGGTATTATATTAGGTACTTTCAAAACATGACCTTATTTAATCCAATCAATTCCTCGAACAGATGAGCTCCATTACTGACTCTTTTGTCATTTGGAGAGGTCCAATGAATTCTTCAAGGTCACAGGAAGGTCAGTTTAGATTCAACCCCAAGGCCTTTTATTCCAAAGCCACTTTCTGCCCTTGGCTGGGACAGCTGGCACCGCTTCCAGCTCTATTCAGACATCTGCATGTAGGGCAGGGCCTTGAGGTCAAGTGACAGCCAAGACTTAGTGGGGGCGCAACAAATGACTCAGACTCAGAAATACACTGTCTTTCTGCTGTCACCTTTAGTCACGAAGCAATTGTCAGTACAAAAAAGAGTCCCTGTTACCTGTGAAAGCACCTGGGACACTGCGTGGCGCATTTCAGCCTTCCTTTGTCCTTTCTTAGCAGGAATTCTCATCAAGATATCTCTATACAGGAGAACTACTCTGCAAAGTAAAGGTTTCCACTAAACAGCCCAGAAAGAAAAACCTCCTGGGCGTGACCCACAGCTGGTCTTTGCAGTCAGTGCTCTTCTCTCTCACACACACTGACCCTAGGTTCCCGATTTTGCCTCCCTCCTTGCTTTACTCGTGAGGCCAGTATTCCTTCCCATATCTGCACGTCTCACTCCCCCCTATTCTTTGAAGCTCAGTTAAGCTGCCACCTTCTCCACGCAGCCTTTCATGATCTCTTACAGGCAGGGATCCATTCTGATCATCTGAACGCTCAGCATGTAATTCGTGCCTCTGATATTACACTCAGTCATTCAACAAAAATACATGGAGCAGATTTTATGTGAGAGGAAGGGCCCGAGCTATGAGGATGTTGAGAGACCGCACAATCAAGGGACTCCTAGTAAGTTAGGGGAGACAGCCATTCGACAAGAACTGGCAACAAACTGAGTTATGGGAGCCCATAGGAGAGGCTCCCAGTTCGTCTCTGGGAGGCTGTGAGAGGAGGCGGGGTCAGGAAGAACTTTGGAGGACCCATCGGAGAGGGCAGAGGAAGCTTCCCCTAGGCAGGGTGCAAAGCACAGGCCAAATCCTGGAATAAAAATGCAGCCTGGCAGAGTGGCACCCGTGCACGCCTGAGAAAGTACCAGTGGATCAGGATGGCGGGGAGGAAGAGAGGGGGAGAGTTAGAGGGGTGAGACTCTCGAGCCAAGGAGGGAAAGAAAAAGGTAGAATCGTTATGCTACGCAAAACGATCCTAAATGTGGGCCAAAGGGCTGCAGGGAGACAGGAAAGAACCATAAGGCATGAGGCAAGAGACTGACCTACTGGGATGTTCCTTCCAGAAAGATCGTCCTGACCGTGGGGTGGAGAACAGCTGGGAAGGAGGCTAGGCTGGAAGCAAGGGCAGCGCTCGGGCTGCAGAACCACGGGAGAGTGGGCTGTGGACAGTGGTGGGCCGCAGAGACAGGCGATCTAAATTCCCGAGGGCCTGAGTCTCCAGAACCCGATGACTCGATGACACGCAGGGTCAGGGAGAGGGAGCTGAAGATTTAGAAGTCAGCACCACATATGTCTGGAATTAAAGCCACAATGGTACTAAGAAGAGCTGAATTGATCGCGCCTGCTAAGTCCTGGATGCCTTTCCTAGCTTGTCTCTGAATGTCACTTTCACTGTGTCAAAGACACTTGAAATTCGGAGCAACCGAAAAGGCACATATCATCATTCTCTCAAATCAGGAGTATAGACTCCAAGAAAACAAGAAAGAAAACCTTTCCAGGAGACTAAGAACAAAAAAAATACTCACCAAAACAGCACAAGAAGGTCTTCAGAGCAGACCTTCGGTGTCGTAGGCACAGAAGCTAAAATGTCGTGGGTCGAAGGGCGCATGGGAGGTGGGACAATGAAGACGACGTGTCTTTAAGGACAAATCCTTAGAGAGACTGGGCTATGAAGGGGAAGAGCGAGGAGGGATGTGGAATTACTGGGGTGGCTTGCAACCGTGGCTGCACGCTGGGATCGCCCGGACAACTGTAAGGAACACCGACCCCGATCTCCCCCTCAGCTATTTCCATGCAGTGGGTTTGGAGCGCAGGCTGGGCCGTGAGAGTTCTAGAATTCCTGTGCAGCCAAGATTGAGAACCACGGGATGAGAAGCAAGAGTGTTTCTCCCAACAGGTGAGAGAAGGTGGAGAGTCATCTTCCTGGGTAAGAAAGGGGCTGTGGTGAAGGACATTTTAAAGGTTCAGAGGAGGGGCAGGACTAGGAGTGAGGGCCCTGGGGTGGCGGAGGAGAATGGGACCCAGAGAAAAGGGAAGGATCAGGACGAAGCCTCTGCCACCCTGACAAGGTTGGGATGCGGATGAAATTTTACTTCAAGGCAGAGGTGAGGGGAAGATAAATAGGTGAGGTAGTTACCACCTAATAGCTTCTATTTTCTTTGTTAGAAGCTATTCTCTGCTGAGAATGAGGCGAAAGTGGTCCAGCGGGGAACTGGAGGATGAATACAAGTGGCCTGAAACAGTCCTGGAAAACAGGTCCAAGATGCCATCACTTCCCACCTGGGCTCACTGGAGTTACCTTCTGCCTCATCCCCAAGCATTTACTCCAGCTCTCCCGCCAACCTATCCACAGCATGAGTTTTATCAACAATAAATGGCACCGTGACACGGCCTAATTGAAAGCTTTCCACCACTGGCTTTCCACCACTTTTCGGATAAAATCCCAAGTCCTTCCCACGGATGCTAAGGCCATGCGTGACTTGGCCCCTCCGGGCTTCTCCAAGCGCATCTCCCCCTGGCCTGTCCCTCACTTCCTGGGCTCCAGCCACCCGGGCCTTCAGATGGATTATTGGAACCAAACTGATTATTCGATTTGCAGAGGTCAGAGAATATAATTCATGGAGAAATACATGAAGAATAGAAACACTTTATGAACTTGAAGTTATAAGAAAAATGTGATTCCTTACAAGATTTGTAAATACCAAGTTTGGTCAAGAACTGCAGCCCCGGCCCCATCCGGGACCCGGCCCCAAGCCCGTCTTCCGGGACGTGGCCAGCAAGCGGAATGCAGTACCTTGGACCTCGTGTCCTCCCTCTCCGCCGCGAACTCCTTCTTCATCGCCGCCCTCTCGGAGGCCCTGCTCTCCTGCTGGGCTGCCAGCTCTTTCCCCAGTCGCTCTGCCTGCCTCTCCAGTTCGCTCTTGAGCTGCTCAGCCTGGATCAGAGCCTGCCAGACAGAGTCAAACGGGAGCTCAGAATTCAGAAAAATTAGGGGGACATGAGACAATGGGGCTTCACGTTTATTTAAAATAGTTAAGATACAGTATCGATTTTAAAGGCAAGTCAAACATTTTTATATTCTTCGATAATAGCACTTACTGATATACATTCATTCACATATTTCATTTTCATAACTAAGGTTACAATAACTTATAAACTAACAAAATTTAGGTGGTGGGCCATGATGAGGGCCACTGATGGGTAAGAATTCCGAAAAGGGCATCAGAAAACTAAAGTGTTCTAGGACTTTCAATTATATGTCACGTTTACACTACATGAAATATGGAACTATCCAATTCAACTGACTTCTCACTTGCTTGTGGTTAGAGTTATTTGAATACTTTAAATAATAAACAGATAAGAATTTTTAAATAATGTGTTGAATTTATCATTATATAGAAGCTTGTTTTTAATGTTATTTAATAATCAAGTTTCTTTACAAATAAGACTTAGTTCACTCTCCTTACACACATAACTCTAATAAAAATTAGGTAGTAATCAGAGGTTAAGATAAGGCTCAAAACAGCATTTACTACCTAGTTTTATAACAGGAAATTGTCATCTTCCATTTCTAGTAATTTAAAACTCTATAACTGACCATTAGTCTAAATTTCCCACTCTGCAATCTCAGAAGTAAAAACTCTATAATTCCCTCTTGCCTATATTCATGTTTATATATAATAGCCAATAATAAATGATGACTTCCAAAATCCCAATTTTACAAATCCCAGTAGAATTAGGTTGCTTCACGGAGAAAATCCGAGTCCCTCTAAGGTGTGTTAGTGTCATTCCAGTGGCTCGTATGCACCACATTCACCTCACCGGTCCTCTATTTCCCCTGAAGGAAGAAACCCAGGTGCTCCGTGACGCACGGACTGGGTGATTACAGGTTTCACAGTCACGTCCGCTGTTCCCGGAGACGGTGGCGGTCTCCGTGGGCAGGGACTGTGAGCTGCAGGCACGGACGGCTCTGCTTCCCTCTGGTGAAAGGTGCCGGGCAGACGGACGATGCCCATCCGGGCTAAGTGGGCTCTCCTCGTCTGCAGAGCACTAAACTCCAGTTTCTTTCAGACTCTTCTGGGAAGTTTCTGTGCTCCTGGAGAAGGTATTTCCTTATCAGTTACTGAACACCTGATTCTCCTAGGGAACTAGTCCCAAGGCCAATTCTAGCTGAGAATGTTTTTGAAAGAAAAGTTACAATGAGATGTCAAGACAAATGAAAAGTGTAATTTTTCTAAAATGTAAACCCCTGGAGCGCATAATATTTAGAGACTTTTGTGCTTCAGAGTATAATTGCTCTTGTGAAAAATACTCTATATGAACCTAATACAAATGTCCGTAACTTTTGCTTATACAATGAATGCCACTGGTATGAAAGAATAAAATTACTATTGAGTGTAAATCAACGTATCCGATCAGAAGATTTTTTAATTGAACAAAAACCCAGGAATCGACATCATTCAGTGTAGAGACAGCAGAAAGGACTGCTGCAGACAGAGCTAAAGGTCAGGCTGACGTGGAGAGCAACAGATCCCTTCAAAAAGTTCACTCAGTTCAGGAGCAAGGAAGAGGTAATGGTCTGACAAAATAAGAGGCCTAATGCCCAGGTAAGATGATATAAAGCACAAGGTATACAGCAAGCAGTTGTAAATGACTAAAAAAAAACCACTGTGGAAGCCTTGGCTTTGAGGTTGGCCTTCTCTGTAGTAGGACCTATTAGGACTAGCCGGCAGTAGTGAGACACCAAATTAAAATATCAGATTAAAAACTGGTTTTCGATGGCTCTTGGTGTGTGACCAGTGATTCCATATTATAATATAGCATTTACTTTTATTCGTTTTGATTTTAATATGGATGCCTGGTCACAATGAAGAAAAGTACTAGTGCTTAATAATGCTGGGAACTAAAAAAGTGATTTTGTAATAGGGTGCAGCCAAGAGGGGGGCCCCAAATAGGGATTTGTAATGGGGTCCAGAACTCAAGGTATCCAGGAAATATTAGAAAGATATACAGGATGTCCTCATCCCCCACTCACTACAAGGCTAAGCTGGAGGATGGGACACATGGAACAGGGCCATTCAGAGCTGTGTTGTATAGCAACAGCTTTGCAGCTAACCTCTGGCATGGTCATTTAACATATCTATAACCCTTAACTGGTTTCATACATATGTTAAATAGCTGTGGCCATGCTTTGAGCCAGGGGTATGGAAGTGACTTCCATGGAAGATGTAACTGGGAGGCAACTCCCCCTGGTTACAGCGCCTGTGTGAGAGCTTGGAGAGGATTGGCTCCACACCATGGGGCCACACCTGCCCGGACTTACTATGGCAGCCCAGTAAAGCTGGAAGAATACGAGAATGCTGGCAGGTGTAACTGATTGTAGGAGGAGTCGGAAATGGGGCTGCAGAGCAAGATTGGCGCTAGGATTTAAACCCAGGCTTGGCAGCTATACCCGAGGGAGAACCACTCAGCTTTGGCAGAGGGGACCCCACAGCTTTGGGGTGCTCCCTTTTGCCATGTGGCTTAGGAAGCAGGAGGTTCTTTGCCTGGAAGAAAAGGGGTGAAAGGACTCTCAGTGGTGGTCCATGAGAAGGTGCCACATGGCTTTGGATTAAATGGAGATCCTGGCAGCAGCAACACAGCTGATGGTTCCGGGAGCCCGAATCATGGACTTCTTTTCCTGAGACAAGGTACCCCAGACTAGGGCAGAGGGAGAAGGAAGGGCTGTGTGCGTCTGTGGGTATTCTAAAGGACTTCATAGTGTTTTAATGAAGATGTTGTCACTGCTCTAAGCCTGTATAGCTTTTAAACAAATAATTCCTTTCCTTTTCACAAATCTCTGGCATTGAGAGATGTCTTTCCTCTGGTGGTGGGTATAGCGAACCTAGTTGGGGGGACCCCCGTAGGAAAAAGGGGGGTCCTTTCGGTAATGGTATATCATACACCCCGCTCCCGTCTGTTCTGTAACAATTTGATCTTACCGTGGATATCACTCACTAGAAAGATTTAGTCCTACTGAATAAATACTTACACACTATTTCTATTACAGCTTTTTCTTTTTAACTTGGGTTCCCACTCCTAGTTTCCAGAACCCCAGCTGGTTCGTACACCCTAATTATATTCACCTAGCCATTTACTAAAGCTGTAACTGAACTCCCACAGGCTGGGTCATGAAATGGTCAAAAACGACGAACTGATAGATGTCCATGTGGGACCAAGTGATTTCTGGCCTGCGGCTCCCATTTCTCCCAGTAGTTGCCCAGGTCGGGGCTTCTCCCTCCCCCTCCCCACCAGCACGACCCCTGGAAAGGGTGGAAGTGGCTGTGGGTCATGAGGAGCTAGGAAACTACACTTTCTTCCCACCCAGCAGACTCAGTCCTCGAGGGACCTTTTCTCTGCTGGGAAATGTCTTTATTTGTGGTCATTTCGTGTGGTCGTTCTTGATGTTCCCAGTCCTGGTTTCTTAAACCAAAGAATATGCATTACTATCTTAATAGGGCCAAAGCATTTTCTGAAAGAAATTTCTATCTAGTCAACTCAATTTTTAGAACAGGAAACCTATTCTACAACACAGAAATTCCCTTCCCAACTGCCAGGGTCAGGGTCCTAGAAATCCTTGCAATAGAATTCATAATTAAGCACGCTTTTCACACTTATGAATGTAAGCTTTAAGACGTATGAAAATGTCATTATTTTCAGGAAATAAAGCCCACAGAAGTAAAAATGGTTATAAACACATTTTAAACATTTAACTTGTGAATAGCATAAACAATTGATATTTAGTTTATAAATTCTTGCTTACCAGAAACCTATCAGCCAGTCTTCTCCCTATCCCCCATTTTCAAGATATTTATAATTTACCTTTATTTTGTGGTAGATAATGTACATACCAAGAAGCATTATTATCTATGCCTGTGAGTGCAATCAAATATTCAGTGTTTTTATGATTTTTTAAAAAAACTGAGGGTTCTAAATCCTGCCACTCTGATTCTGTTGTAATCCAGGAAAAAGAATAATTTAGATCCTTGAAAAGAAGAAAAGGCTTGGGGGCATTTATTCAACCTACTGGGCTGGTATTTCTGAAAAAAATATTTTTGTGGGAGATGATCTCATTTGTATATGCTAATGGTAACTTCATGCCAAAGTGAACAATTTCCCTTGGAAAAGAAGCCTTCAGGTCTACAGCTGGTTAATAACCTTTTCATCTTGGAGCTTAACAAAGGTCTAACTGAAAAGCCTCTAGTTTTTGCCCCTCATTTATTTCCAGGTCATTTTTTTTTCCCTCTTTTAAAGTTATCTCTGTTACAATGACTTACAATTTTCAAAGAAGAACAAAAACATTTCTCGAGCATTTACTATGTGCCAGACACTTTACTAAATGGCATATATAGAATTTATTTAACTCCCTCACTAAATTTTAAGTGGTTCTTACCATTTAAAGAAACTAAGGCTTTGAGACATGAAGTAACTTGTTTAAAATCAAAAACCTAGAAAGTGGCAGAGTAGAAATTTGATCCAAAGTCGTTCTACAATAAAATACATAGGCAAGGAATTATTGTTTTCTAGTTTATAAATGTATTATCTTACAAATTTCTCAGGTGTTTTCACTGCCACTATAAATGTAAGTATGTAATAAAAAATAATTCCTTCTACTTGCATGCAGTTTGCAAAATTGAACACTAGATGGCAGAAATGTCAAGGAACTAACTATAAGGACAAAGTATTTTGTAGCTCACTAATAAAGAGGTTGGTTTTAAAATTAAAATATGTATGTATCTCAGTTTTTAGTCTCAGAAAGCAAAATTACTAGTGTGTTTTTAACATACCTTAGAGACAAAACTAGTAGACTTGCAATGCATCTTGTAAACTATTTAGAAATGAATCCTTGCATTATTACTGACAAAAAAATGCTATTGATTCACAATAGCCTCTCTAGTTCTTAACCATTACTTTTTTTAAATTACTAACTGCAAAAATTCATGGTGAAAGCTAATAATTTACTTTAATTCAACACACACTTATTATGCAATTTTTACCTAACTGACCAAGTGAACAATGACACAGTGACAGCTGTCAGAGACCTGACTTTCAAGGTCTTCTGGTGGAGAGAGACAAGGAAACACGGATCACACACAGCGCGTCAGCAGGAGAAAGAGACCAGTCCAAACAAGAAGAGGCTGAGGAACACGGCCACGTGTGCTGAGCCACACAGGTTCAAACAGACCGTTTGCAGGTGAACTCAGGGCAGAAAAGCAGAGCACAGGTCACATAGGAGAGAGTGTAGTGAGAGGCCAAGATAGAAAGTCGGGGTTAGGCCGCACTGGGGCAGGCCTGGACTGCCATGCTAAGGAGTCTGCCTTATCTTCCCCTGCGACAGCAATCCCCTAGATTACTCAGAGTTCCCAGCACACCGCCTTGCTGCTGAGGGTTAAGCACTGCTGTCGTCTTCGTCCCCAGTACACAGGGGGGTCCCGACTCCTAGCTAAGGATGCTACTAAAGGCATACGTATGCTCATCTGTGGCATATTTGGGTGCTGTCAACATTTCCTGTGTGCAGAGAAAAAACACCTGTCTTTAGCCATACATGAACATATACATAGGGGTATTAAGATTTTAACAGCATTACAAATTATCAGCAAATAAGAAGATTAAGCATGCAAGCCTCTCTCAAAGTACTTTACCTCATGGTGCTATGCTCGTTGAATAGTTGTAACAAGAGTGTTTGCAGAGGAATAAGAACTCTCCAAATAGCAAATTGGTTCCATTTAGCAAAGTCAACATGAACAGACTGGTATTCACTTTGCATGTTCGGAAGGAAGAGTTCAGTCATAGAAGAATAAGTAAAGGAATAGTCGGGGGCGGGGGAGAGCAATCGCGGCATGCCTTTCGTTTAGCCTCGTTATTTAGACTTGCCTTGGTTTTCTCGAAATTGGCCTCCTCGGTCATTTGCACAGCTTGTTTCACCTGCTCGTAAGCACTGGCTTCCCTTTGCTGCACATCTGTCAAGCTGCTCCTTACGGAAGCCAGCACGGCCATTAGGTCATCTCTTTCTCTGTTGGCACAAAAAGAACATTCAACACCAGAAAGGACTGAACGATCCTGTAGTCCTAACTCAGAAAGGGAAAAGCACGAAGGCGTAGTAGAAGAAGAGCCGGGGTGGGCCAGTAGTAGAAGAAGAGCCGGGGTGGGCCAGCTCGGCGCACACACGTCTCAGCACACCCTAGAGAAAGACCCTCTGTCCTTCCTGGGCGAGGAGCTGGCAGGGCAGCCAAGAAGGCTGCGAGCATTCATGGCAAGGAGGCATCTGCGGGGACAATGATCTATTGAGGGTAGGGCTGGCAAACTGAGCGATGCAGATTAAAGCCCAGCAAAGAGGAAGCAGAGGTAAACCTAGTAAGAAGGCAGGACTAAGACTTTGTTTACGAATTCTCCTCTCATTTACTGAAACAAATATATGTCTTCCTCTTCATCTTCTTCCTCAGCCCTCTTTTTCACTCTTCTCTTCCAACTAAATTCTTTCACCTACTTACAAACACATTTCTTCTTTCAATGGGTAGGACGGTGGATCCCTCAAATGCTCTGCTTACCCGTATCGTACTCATAAGGTAACCAAATCTTATCCCACCGGGTCCCATCAATGCCCGCAGAGATCTCCAAAGTACCCCGAACTGAGCTATTTCTTAGGGAGAGAAGTAGGTGGGATGCCAAAATGCTTTGGCAAAATAGTAAGCATCCCTTCTCATGGGTTAAATCAACCCCATAGAAGATTCCAGGATATTGGCAATTTATCCACTGGATAAAAAAGGACCAGTAGATCCAAGAGAAAGTGAGGTGGGAAACTTTGTACACACACAAAGTCGGTTTGTTTTTTTTAAGGAAAACACTGTAAGTCGGGCTGTGATGTGTGTTTTGTTGAAGAGCGCAAGTTCAAACTGTGGTTTCAAGTGCAGCTGAAGTAACTGCTCGCAGTCTCCTTTTCATTGCCAAGTTCTAAACGATCAGAAAAGAGCCAACTGTGATTTTCTTTTTCATTTAGCAAACTTGGAGTCATAATTTAAAAGATTATAAACTCCAAGCCTGAGTTGCTTTCAGAATTAACCAGTGACTCCATTAGAAAAGATCTCTAAAAGATAAAATGATTTAAACTATTTGTGGTATTTGGAAAGCAGCCACATTTTAAGAAATATGTAATACTGAACAAAAGTGCAATTATTAGCAGTTTCATAAAAGCTCTTTCTGCTGTTAAAAAACAATAGATGGCTGCAAACATCATAAAATTCATGGGAGCATGGTGACCTTCATCTTAGAGATCTTGATATGTTTGTTTTAAATTGAGAAATATAATTTATTTTTTGTTGTTGTAAAGGAAACGAAAAATGGAGCTACTTATTTTTAGAAAACATAATCCAACACAAGGATTATGTGAAAAAGTGGAAGAGTCAAAGCAAATGATTTTAGTTATGTAATTAAGTTAAATGCAAACAAAACTGAGTTTGTATTTAGCTACACTTTTAAATAAGCTCTAACATAAACGGAGACTAGCTTCACCGAGAACGTGAAATCCAGCTAGAGCCTATGATTCTAGAACAAAAGAAAAAGCCACTCTGAGGACAGCACTGACACCTGCCGAAACCAGCTGTGATTCCAAGCTGCCCTTCTCTGTTCCTGATGCCGTGTCAACATCAAAGCCGAGACTCCAAATAAAAAGAATCAACAGAAAAGCTCACTGTTTGTAAGTGTCACGACAAGATAAGAATCTAACAGGTTCGTATCCTATGTTCAATACATTCAGCCCTTTTTCCGTGTGTCCTCTGGAGGGGTTTGCAGGGGTGTCCAACCTTTTGGCATCTCCCAGCCACACTGGAAGAAGAAGAGTTGTCTCGGGCCACACATTAAACACGAACACGAATGAAAACTGATGAGCAAAAAAAAAAGGTTTTCAGTAAATTTACAATTTTGTGGTGGCCGCGTTCATAGCCATCCTGGGCCGCAGGTGGCCTGCGGGCCGTGGGTCAGAGACCCTGCTGGATGCTCAATGAGATAAACAGCCAAAGAGCGAGTGAATGAGTGAAGACTGGATGCGGGGCATCAAGAGAGGGGAGCCCAGCCGGTGTGTGCGCCCGGCTGGTGTGTCTCAGCGGGTTGGGTGTCGTCCCATAAGCTGAAAAGGCCGGCCAGCTAGAGTTCAGGCCGGGGCACGTGCCTGGGTTGCAGGTCTGGTCCCCAGTTGGGGCACATACGGAAGGCAGTCAATTGATGTTTCTCTCTCACATTGATGCTTCCTTCCCTCTCTCTCTCCCTTCCTTCCCCTCTCTCCACAATCAAAAATAAAAATGAAATTAAAAGAGAGATGAAATAAAATGCCCAGGTTTGATTTTTTTATGATGTAAATTTAAAAAGTCGCCAGACTATTTGGAATTGGAAACTAAAGAGTTTGGTAGCTCTGGCTCAAGAGTTTTTCCAGAATACCAACTCCCAACTTCAGCCTGCTGAACCACAGAAAACCATCCGAGGTACACTCCCAAACGCCAAGGTCTTCTTCAGCTCGTCATCAACAGTGACGCCATAAAAACCTGTGTGGCCACGGCCTGACACACTCTGGCTTTCCGTGAGAGAAGTGTGCTCTCTGCTTCATGGTGGCGATCAGGAGAGACACCTAAACTGTGCGCACACTCGTGGGTATGGGTAGCCATTTTGGCAATTTTGGGTTATTCACTCAGTCACTACATTTTTGGTTTCGTCTTACTGTGTTTTCTTTAGTCTCAGCTCAGTCAGCCCATCTACCAAATAGCAAGCACAAACAAACAAACAAACAAACATAAGCCCAGCTCTGGACTTGGCAGCCCTGACCTCAGCACAGGCCTTGCTTCCTGTCCCATTCCTGTGTTCACAGGGCTGTCATCTCCTTGACTTAGCTCCCACTTTTCAGCCCCAATGACTACTCAGTGTCTGCCATTCAGAAACAGCCTACGCCGGCCATGTGGGGCCACTGCCCAGTGAGCTGCGGTCCTCCAGATCTCCCAGTCCCCGGGGCCAGCCCTCGGCCACGCCCGTGTGGCCTCTCACGGTGGGGACTTGTACAAATACATGTGCTGTAACCGTGTCAGAGGAAGAGGAGGGTTCTGCAAATTCCCATCTTCCATGGCAAAAGTTGTTGTGTGAGTGCTCAGACACGCCATGCCAAGGTTTGGATAAATGTGACCGAGCGGTTCTCTGGAGCACAGCGAGCACATGGGCATCATCCCTGCACCGTCCTGCGTCCAGACACAAGAGCAACTGGGGCGGAGGACGAGGTAGGCAGCGTGGGCGTGAGCTCCGGGCTGCTCTAATGAGCGTGTAGTGTTCGAGGGACTCGGCGAACGATCGGGGCAAACAGGACTGAGCAGGACCGTGGACCTGGGCCAAGTGTTTGGAAGAAGGAAAAGAGAGGCTTGTGTGGTACACATGTGCGAGCTTCAGCCTGAAACATGGAGTGCCTAAGAAATGTCTTTAATCCCTAAATTAATCCGCAGTTTTCACCAGCTGTAAGCATTCTTAAGTCTCATTAATAAGCATTATCACTGTTTTTAAAAAGAAAGTCTAGAAGTCTGACTTCAACATTTCCTTGTTCCTTATTTCTGGGGAGTTGGGGCCATGGTCTTTCAAAGCCAAGTACACAGAACATTGCCAGTGATCCACCCCCAAATCACAAGCTGGACACAAGTCTCAGGATAGTGGAGTAGTAATCATTTCCTCTCTCTGAAAGGTGAAACTTCTCCAAGGCACCAGGAGCTGCAGGAAGAAATTTAATACAAAGCAGTTCCACTTAGATGACATTCAAGGGTGTTCTGATCATAAAGCAAGAAAAAGAGATTACTGCTCTTCCCTACCTCGTGGAGTCATAAGGCCCATGAGGACATCAAATCAACTTCTCCAATATATCCAATGTCATCAG
>PVKM010016175.1:0-27131 GCA_004027735.1 Carollia perspicillata
CCGACGGCTGGGTCAGTAGGAGCCCTGGGAACTACCACTTGCCTCAAACTTTGTTTCCAGAAGAAAATAGGTACTGATCTGTATATTTTAATCACTACAGCATAAGGTCTTCAAGTGAATGTCTTATTTGGGTATTGAAATCTAACTTACGATAAATGAGCTAGTACAAAAGACCTCCACGATCACCCCAAACCCTCCATGTGAGAAGGTGGTCTTTTGCACTCGGAAGTTGTAGGCTTTCTGAGAGCAGCGGCATCTCCTTCCAGGCCTCACCTCCTGTCATCTCCGTCCGCTCGAGGGAGCCATCTCACCCCCACTTCGCGCCCACCCATTGTCCCCTCGCAGCTGTCAATGCGCGCAGATCCAGAACTGCCGATTGGAAAACCTTCCCGTCAGTCCACACTCTGGGACCGGACGCTATACTCCCTATTCCCGGCCTTAAACGGTCTAAGACAGCATTCTCGGAGTCAGCAGGAAAAGCCGAAGGGGCGGAAGGGAGAAAAGGAGCGAGAGAGAGTAAGGGAGGAAGGAAGGAAGGGAGGAAGGGAGGAAGGAAGGAAGGGAGGGGCCCGCCCGGTGCCGAGTGGGTGGGCGGAGCGGCGGTCTGGGGTCGCGCGCCACAAAACCTCGCGGGGTCAGACCGCGCCCTGTCCCCACACCGCCCCCCGCCCCCTGCCAAGTCCTGATCACAATGCCCAAACCACGGAGCCACTCTCGTAATTCAGCCCACTGACATCCTTGGGGACAGTTACCACTGCGAAGCACCGAGGGAGGGGCGGGGTGGGCGGCGGGGAAGGGGTGGAGGGGTATGTGAAACGTCCCGGATGTTGCTGAACTAGAGCCCCTTCGAGAGGGAGTAACTGGCGCAGGCGCAGGCCCGCAAGGCAAGCTAAGGTGGGGGTGGGGAGGAGTTTTTCTCTCTGGTTTAGACTAAGAGTTGCTGAAGCTAGAGGGGAAGACTTAGGGTGTAGCGGTTTGGAGAGGAAAAAAAGGAGCTTCCTGCCTAGGCGCACTTGGGACTAGAGAAGTTGGAAACTGAGCAGGTTGGGAAGGAGGATTGGTGGCGGGAGAGGACGGGCGCGCTCCTCTGCTCGCCCTCTAGCGCGGGCGGACGGGACGCGCGCGCTAGGGAGCGGCGGTTGTGCTGGCCCCCAGAGCTGTGGGCACCAATCAACGGTTGCCATAGCAGCGTTTGACGTCATCGTGCGTGTGGTGCCCCTGCTGCCGGGGCTGGTGATTGGAGGAAACCCCGTGTCTGCGGAGCGTCTGTAGCCTCTGAGCAGTAAGATCGAGGGACAGAGTCTCAGCCTCGCCGCCGCCGCCGCCCAGAGACTACTGAGCCCCGGTCGTTCCGCCGCCACCCACTCGGGATACAGGTAAGGAAGCCGGCCACGTCGCCTCGCCCCACTCTTTCCTGTTCCAGACCAGTCGGGTGAAAGCGCGGGGACTACCCCCGTTCCACGTCTCTTTAGCCCCGCTCGCCGGGCGGTAGCTGCGCGGAGCTGAGGCGGAGTCTCCGCAAGCGGAGACGGGCGGCGGCTTTCCTTCCGCTGGACTCGGGCGGGCGGCTCGCGCCTGCCTCGGGGCTACTTGCTTCCGGATCGGCGCCTTAGCCCGGATAAGCGCCCGTTCCTGGCCCCCCTCCCCGGGGGTGGAAGGGGCGCCCGCACGCGAGATCCCCGGGGACCTGCTCGTTGCCTTCTCCCGGGGTGGCTGAGGCACCACTGCCCGAGATGCGTTCCAGTCGTCGCCCGTGTGCCCCTAGAGTCCCTTCCCTCTTGCCACCTCGCGCCCATCTTCCGCCCGAGATAATGACTCGGCGGCTGCGGGCATTGCAGTGGCGCAGGTGAGGCCGCCCCCTCCCCGCGGCTCTCCCTGCCCCCCGCCCGTTCCTCGGCGCAGCCTCCGCGCCCCGCGCTGCGGCGGCGGCGGCGGCGGCGGCGGCACCCAGCGCCACCCCCAGCTCGGGCGGCGGCGCGACGGTAGGGCCGGGCTTGAGGACCCGGTCCCTAGCAGAGGCCCGCCCGGGGGCGCCCGCCAGGTACACTAGGGCGAGGCCGCGCTTCGCGCGGTACGTGGCGGGGAGGTCACCTGAGACTGAGTGAAATTTCCTGGATTCCGCGGGGGAGGGGGCTCGAATATGCCGGGGTGGGGGAGGGGGCTGGCCTTCTCTGGGGAATGGGGTTCCGAGCCCAGGTGGGATAGAGGAGATGGGCAAGGCTATAATAGGCCCGCTTATCTCGCTCGGTTACTGGTTGGGCTAAACTGGAGGGTCCCTGCGCTCTGTTTTAGGGTGCGTACCCCACTCTGCGGGGCCGGGAAGCCTGAGCTTAACAGCCGGTGGTGGCCCGGCTGGCCAGGGTGTGGCTCTTGTCCCCTCCCCCACCTGCTGCAGCTGTCGGGCCGATACAGACTAAATGAGCACCCGCGGTGTCGGGTGGCGGAGGGGACGCCGGTGGGACAGTGGGGTGTGTCCAGCGCGCGGCGGGCTTTGGCTCTGCTTCTGCGGGCGGCGTTGGCCTCCCTGGTCTCTTTGCCCCCGGGGCAGGCGGCGGTTCCCCCGTACCCCGGCTCGGGCGGGGGCGCGCTGCTCCTCCCTCCTGCTCTGGTGAGGGAAAATTAACACTCGGCAGTAGGTTGGGCTCCTTGACACAGATCCGCCATGACAAAGGGAGAGTCGGGGACTTATGCGGAGGCACAAGCTTGGGCGGAGCCAAGCGGTGGGGGTTGCAGATAGCGCGGACCCAAGGATTTGCGCTTTTAAGTCCTGGTCGGCCGGTTTTTGGTTCACTCAACTCGATGTCTTAACGTCGGTTAAGGGTTAAATGGGTGCGGCGAGGCCTTGGAGGACTAGTTATTATGTGAGAAACCCAATCCACTTCCCCTTGTACCCTAGGGGTTGGGGAGAAAAACCTTTATACTAGTTTTAGATGATTCTGTGTTAGAAGCAACATTAATCTGAGAGCATTTTTTGAGTTCTTGGGGGGAGAATTTGTTAATTTCGAGAAATGGGGGTGGGGAATTACACGGTCACAAATTTTAAATAGTTTTAGCATTGAAACACTGCCTTGCATTCAAGGTAACTGATTACTTGTTTAAATACTAGAGATCTGTTCCGATTTTTCTTAAGTTTTGTGGGATTTCCCTGGGAAGATACAGGAACAGATATATAGTGTTGGTGAGTCAATTCCTATAGTGACAGTGCTTCCTCTGTTCACCTTTAATTAGTGTACTTCAGACAGTATATTTTTATTTAAAATCGTTTCTTATGTGGGGTCTCTGTATGTTTTAGTATCTTTGTGTGTCTTAGCACTTTTCAGTTTTGACTTCTAGAAACAGTTCTATGTTTAAACTGGAATAACGATATCGGAAGCACTGGTCACATTGACAACACTTAATGTATAAATTTAGTGCTCACAGATGGTAAGAGTTGAAGTTCCAAGACTCATGGGTAAATTTTGTTAGTGGGTGTATATATAACAAGATACAGCTAAATGAGGCCTTAGGGTCAGTTACTGATTTTTAGTGTTTGTTTTGTATTCAAAATATCTTTAAAACAAGAAATTTGGTCATTCTTTCCAGAAAATTATCATTCTGTGATCAGCTGGCAAATGTTACAGTGATCAGTGCATTTGCAGTGGGGGTAATATCAACTAAAATTTAAATTTAAAACACTCCTGAAAAAGTAGGTTTTATGAAAGTGAAAAGACATGAATTACACATTAAACTGACATGAATCATGATTCTGGAAGTATGATAGAAATGTGTTGTTTTTCATAGGCAGTGTTTTCGCTAAAGAAAAGCTGCTTAATTTTTGATTACTTAGTGATATTGGAAACTAGAGTTGAAATTTTGGCCAAGTAAGATAAGGGTTGGTTTTTAAGGTGGCTTCTGTGCTTTGACTACATGTGAAATTAGGATCTTCTGAACAAAGAAAAGGTAATGCAGTTTAAATTTTACTAAACTGATGTTAATGGCTTTAAATTTTACCCTTTGAAAGCTGATATGCTTTTTTTCTTTGTTCTGATAATTTTTGTGTGTGTGAAGTTGTATTAAATTCCTCCTGCGAAGAATGTTCCATAGGCAGCCAGTCTTCCATAGGCTGTTGGGTTTGAGGTGTTAAATAGAACTTTTTAATTTTTTAACAGAAGGTATAATTTTGAGTCTGTTTGTTTTGGTGGGAAAACTATCTAAATACTTCTCTTTTCTTTTTTCTGCAGAACATCCAGTCATGGATAAAAATGAGCTGGTGCAGAAGGCCAAGCTGGCCGAGCAGGCTGAGCGGTATGATGACATGGCAGCCTGCATGAAGTCTGTAACTGAGCAAGGAGCCGAATTATCCAACGAGGAGAGGAATCTGCTCTCGGTTGCTTATAAAAATGTTGTAGGAGCCCGTAGGTCATCTTGGAGGGTCGTCTCTAGTATTGAGCAAAAGACAGAAGGTGCTGAGAAAAAACAGCAGATGGCTCGGGAATACAGAGAGAAGATTGAGACCGAGCTAAGAGATATCTGCAATGATGTCCTGGTGAGAATCCCAACATGCATTTTAGCCTCACTGTACTATAGGGTTCTTATAATGAAATCAGTTTCCATACTGTCATTTTTTACCTTTGGTTTTTCTTTTTGCTTTAAAATTTGTTCTAAGTCAGTCCCAAGAGACTATAAAATAGACTGCGGTAATTTTTTTTTTTTTTTTTTTTTTGCACTAATTGAAAAGATTAGTATTATTGCCATTTCAGTTAGTGGTTGGAATATTTGTAGTGTTTGTAGAGTTAATTTTTTTAAATGTACATATGTGGATATAGTAATTTTACATATTTTGGTTTTATGTAAAAGAGGTGTAATAGGAGACTCTTTGTAGACATAGTACCTGTCCTTCCCTGGGTTAGCCACTGTAATGTTAATGTAATGAGCCAGTCATGCAGGAAGCACTGGCTTCAGTTACTCTTACCTCTTCCTGCATTTTAAGTGTTGGAAGTTAACTTTGTACACAGACATTCACAATAAAAGGTTATGAATAATTCAAGCTTGATTATCCAGGTTTAGTCAGAGTATTTTAGGTATTCAGTATCTACTCTGTTGAAGCACTGCCTCTCTAAAAGCTTTAAAGAATTAAACTACTTTTTTTTTAAAACAAATGATGACTTTCTGACTCAGAAAAGTTTAATCTGAGGATAAATTGGTGGAAGATCCAACCATTTAGCATATAATTATATATAACATAATATTATATGTTTTATATATATATATATATATTGATATGTTACCTGTTTAATGAACCAGAAGTTTTGGGGATAATATTTAAAGCACTATTACTAAAATAATTCCCCTTATATAGCAGGACTTTAGGTTACACACTGGGTAAGACTCTGGTATATGTAAAGAGTACCAGGTTCTCTGGATGGGTTACTGAATCTGGGACTCAGTATGGAAATCCAGGTGCACTATTTATTTGAATCTTTTTCATGGAAGAACTACTATAATGAACAAATATATAGGCTTTTGTCTAAGTTGTGATGACATGATTCATTTAACTAGTCTTTAATTACTAATAGAATAGCTTTAGTTCCTAAATTATGAGTACTTTTCTCAAATAGTATTGTCTTGAGGATTTCTTTTTCTTCTTAAATGATCTTATTCATTTATTTTTAGAGAGAGGGGAAGGGAGAGAGAGAAACACCAATGTGTGTTTGGCTCCTGAGTCGTGTCCCCATCCCCCCCCCACCACCACCAGTTACAGGGCCTGCAACCCAGGCATGTGCCCTGACTTGACTGTCTTTCTAAAGAACAGTATTTTTCATCTTAATTAACATAGGCTCACGCCTTCTCATGTGGTATCTGTTTTGGGTCCATCTTAAACTGCTTTTATTTGAAATCCTTACATTGAAAACTGCCATTTAATTCTAAGATGAGAAAAAGGATTTCTGTGATTTATTGAGGCTAAATGACAATGCTTATCATCTATTTTTTTAGGGAGAGGGGAAGGGAGGGAGGAAGAGAGGGAGAGAAACATCAGTGTGTGGTTCTCATGTGGCCCCCACTGGGGACCTGGCCTGCAACCCATTTGATTGCAAAGGTAATAAGAATATTTAAAATTTAAAAATGATCATGTTTTCTACAGTAAAAATCATGAGGGTCCAAAGTGTTGGACCCTCCCAGGGTGGGGCTCGGTTCATTGGTTGGAGCATTGTCCTGTGCACCAAAAGGCTGCAGGTTTGATCCTGGTCAGGGCATACTCCACAGTTGCATGTTTTGGTTGGGGCACATACAGGGTGCGGCTGACCTCTCCTCGCCATCCCCTTCCCCTCTCCCCCACCAAATCAGTAAACATACCCTCAAGTGAGGATTTAAAAATAAACAAAACTTAAAAATAATTACTACACTCCTTAACAATTAATAAACATAACAAGTTTGCGTATGAGTTTAAGGATTCTGCAACATTTTTTAAAAATGTATTGGGGGTTTTTTCTCCATTGCTCTCTTTATTAACTGGTCCCTGTGTACATGTTACTGAATTTGGTTCACTCTGGTGGTTCCCCCCCAATTACTGCACCTGAACGAGTAATTTTTATTTTGGTTTCAAAGGGTTTGTTATACATGATAATTTTCCTTAAGACAAAGGTCAATTTAGGATTAAGGGGGACGAAGTAACATTTATCCTCTACTAACAAGTTTACTTGCTATTCCAGGTAGGTATTTGCATGTTTTCCACACTGAAAGTATAGAAGCTCCTGAGGCTTTTCCTAGGAAAAGCCTCATAGCAGTTTTAGTTTTGCTTCCCTTTGGTTTCCTTATCAAGAAAAAAATACTGCACAGGATCAGTGGATGATAATAAGATAATCTCTGAATAGTTCTTTGTTGATAAAGTTATTAGGAGGGTTTGATACTGGTCGCTACCTTTGTTCAGAATAGCACTGGCTTATCACCAAGTTTGACTGAAATTTGAATTTTGAAAGTTTAATTCCTTTACTATACAAAAGGCTCAGAATTCTAAACAAGATTTTGCTTCCATCCTGTCTTTTCAAGAATAAAACTGTTAGTGATCTTAGCATGGCTCATGCCTCCTAACTTATACACAGGTGGCAAACAAGGCCCACAGGACAAATCCGGCTCTCCACCGTGTTTAATGTGGTCTTGTTTCTACGTGGCAGCAGCGCCAAGCTTTCCCTTAACTCTTAAGGCGTAGTTACATTTATACAGTCCTAAAATTACATTCGGCCTTTTGAAGGCAATGGTGAGGCTCATGTGGCCCCTGGTAAAAGTGAGTTTGACACCCAAGTAGATACTCAAGTATTGATTGAGTAAATGAGCAAAAGAGCCTCTTTTGGAAAAGAGGATAATAGAACTAGGTCAGCAGCACTGCTAATTTTCCAAGGCTTTTTCTGTTTCAACTTGGGAAAATCTGATATTTACAGATAATGTGGCTTTTTACAAGCAAGCCTCTTGTCCCTGTCATCTTTTCAAACAGAACTGATATGTTGTCTTCTAGAGAAAAACATCTTTGAACTGATACTTTATGGTTAGTAAAAATGATCTTTTAAATATTTTTTTAAGATCTTATGTATAATCAGTTATAATTGTACTGCTTGATTTTTCTGAACTTTGAGGAAAAATGCATGGGTAATCCTGTTTTAGAATTAATGTTATTGGCTGGTGGTGTCAGTAATGAACTAGACTTCATTGTACTATTGAACACCTGGCAAAAAGAAAACACCCTCTTTCTATAGGTTTTAACTAATACCATCTACCAGACAGACAAAGTAGGAACCGTGTTACTTTGAGTAAGAGTTGAAGAACATTTACTGTGGGAAATGATCACTGGCATATTCTTTCAATATGGACTTCTCTTTATGCAAGAGAACTTGGGGTTCTTCTCTCGTGTGTTAATTTGAAGTTGCAATATGTGAACTAATGCAATCTGCCTTTCCTGCCAGATCATGGACCGAAAAGCTCTCTTGGTGTAGTAGTGGGGAGAGACTTCACCTCCCCCCACCAAGTTAGTTAGGATCACTGACACCTCTTCTGCATAAATCCACAAGAAGCAACCAGAAATTGTATACTTTTTTGTCTTAAGTGATGAAATGGAAAACAAAATGAAGAAATATGTATTAGAAAACTTAATCCACATTCAAAGAAGAATTTAGTGATGTAAAAAGAGCTCCAGGATTTTGAGTCAGACAACTTTTTACCATTTAATACCTTGGACTAAAGAAATCACTCAGTCCTCTGAGAGAACTGAGCTCAATTAAGTGGAAATAATACCCACCTCATAGGGTTGTTGTAGAGAAAAAAATCGGGTAAAGCCCTTGACTACCTTCTGTGCCATTTATGTCAGGTCTGGGGTTCTGTTTAAAAGCAATGACAACAGGACATGACTGCCAATAACAGCGCAAGGTCTCTTAACTGGAGTCCAAGGATGGGATTTAAAAGAGCCAATGAACCTTAAAAACTATATTTTCTGGGGCAGAGGATTTGTTACAACAGATTTTCAAAGTTTCATTTAAATAATTGAAAAACACCTGTATAAGGCAAAAAATGGCTTCCTTTTCCAGCAGGTAAAGGAAACAAAATTGTGAGTCTTAACATTCAGCAACGGTAGTTTAGTAATAGTGATTCAGATAACTTGACTGAATTCCACTTTGTTATGCTTCTCTGAATTTTTAGTGCCCAGGGCAGGTTTAAGGTGTGTGTTTCCCAGGCACTCATTTTCATTTCATGACCACAGAACTGCCATCATTAAGGTGCAAGCTAGGGAAACCAGGCAGCTAGTCTGAATATGTTAATAGTGTCTTGGACATTAAAAACATGTATAGAATTTTAAGCTGAAAATCACTAGACAGCCCACTTACTGGAAAAAGGGCTTCTCAAAATAATTCTGCAGTGTTATACTCCTCTTCATAACCAAAGAGTTTTCACAGTATTAAGTATTCCATTGATGAGATATTTTATACAGTTGGGAAGTCTGAGGTATATAAAGTAGAAATGAAAGAAAGGGAGAGTGGAAAGGCAGATGTTTGCTCTTGGTGGGAAGGGGAAGAATAACCAACAAGTCAGTCAAGAAAGATAGATTATTTACCCTTTTATCAGTTGAAACAATTCTTAAATACAAGTGGATTTCTTCCTACCAGTTCTAGTAAAAGATATAGATGACCTGGAGATGTTTGGTGATTAGATGAGCTATGAAGATAGTTAAAAGTTAACTAAGAGGAAGGGATTAAAGAGTTTGACACATGGGAATTAGAGTGGAAAATATGACTCAAATATAGAAGAAACATGCGCACTTTGATCCAACTCTTTTAATCTACTCCCAAAAAGAGGAAGAAATTGTAGGGCTTCCCTGGCTGCTGTGGCTCTGCAGAGTGAGTGCTGGCCTGCTCACCAAAGGGTCACGGATTTGATTCCCAGGCAGGGGCACATGCCCAGGGTTGCTGGCCAGGTCCCCAGTTGCAGGCATGTGAGAGGCAACCAACTAATGTATCTCTCTCTCGTACATTGATGTTTCACTGCCTCTCTCCCTTTCTTCCCTTTTCTCTAAAAATAAATAAAATCTTTTAAAAATTTCATGTCCAGGATTTGACCATTTGCCACCGCCTCCACCCTGGTCTCAGCCACCATCCTCTCTCACCTGGATTATTAAGGGGAGGCGGCTTATAAGCCCATTTTTAAAGATTTTCTTTGAATATGTATAGATCCACAGTTTGGAAATAATTTGCTAAAACACCCCCCATAAGTTCATCTTCTGTAAAATTTTATGAAAGTTTAAAGAATTCATCCTAGTTTCCATAGGAACACATCGTTTCATATTTATCCATAGCACTTAAGTAGCATCATGTTTTAAGTTATTAGACTCAGTATAATGGCATAGTCTTGGAGGCAAAATAATCAGGCTCTTAAATAAGGATGTAACTGCTGATAGAAACTGAAGGGAATTAGTAGCTGGAAAACTATCCTCAAGCATTTAGGCCAAGTAAAGGGCACTATCAGCGTTTACCCAGGAATGAAGAACCTAGTGTAAGCTAGGTTCTCAATTAAGTGAAATTCGGTTATTCCAAGAAACGAAGTGAAAATTTTGTAAAAGAATTGCTGCATTCTGCATCATGGTATCAGAACATTAGAATGACACAACATTACTCAATTTAAAAGCCTTTTTATACATTAATCTTGTTGTTTCTTGAAATTTGGGCTTTAACCTATGAAAGATTTAGGGATTTTTTTACCCTGTGAATATAATACCTCTTTTTAAATGTGCTAAGTGGTCCTAGCACACAAAGGGAACCCAGTATAATTTGGAATTAAATGTTATTGGACTATTGAGATAAATTTTATCATACATTTTTTTATTCCAAAAATAGATGGCCTCTGGCACATTTAAATTGGAGAGAGAAATAAGTTTTTAAAAGTCAATGTGTTTTCTGATCAATAAGTTAAAAAACTTGTCCATTAAAATTCCAATTGTTTTAGGATGATTTTTTTCCTATCTGAGATACCTATTGAGGTTTCATCCTAGTTCCTGTAATGCTTGCTTTATTATGATGGTTTTACATTGAGAATAAACTGCTCTTTGTGATTTAGAATTGTGGTCAGTTTCAATATGCTGAAAGTCAAGGTTCATCTTCCATTTGAAAATACCTATTCTTTCTAACTACCTAATTTTAGCATGTTTTCTAGACTTAATTAAAATGACATCTTGTTCCCAACTTGCACTTCATTTTCTGACTCAAGTTATTGCTATATTTAGGTTGTTCTTAACTTTTTACATTCATGGTGATAACTCATTTATAGTACTCACCATTATTTAACCATTCCCATTGTACCAGTAGTAGTTCTACTCCTTACTCTCCACTCAAGCATATTGGCAAGAAATTGATGTTGTAAGGATAAACATGATTTACGGGGCAAAAAAAAAAAAGCTCCATTATAAACTTTTTACTGTGTCTGGTACTAATTCACTCAGACTTGCTACCTTAATATTTTATTTCCATTTCTATGCTACATACAGCTCTCATTCTTACTTTATAAAGTAACTATTCCATCCGCTCAGTTTTTCCCCAGACCCCCTATATACAAAGCCTTTGGCTCCAGTTCGTTGTTCTCCGCTATACCTGATACAAGCCATTGCTAGTTCCCATCTTCATGGCCTGAGAGTTGTATTACTCTGATTCAGAATTTTAAACTTGATGTCTAAGTTGTTTTCACTTTAGAGGATTGGCTTCAATCCCTCCATTTTCCTTAAACAGGACCATTAACATTTGTGATAATTAACTTGTAAAGTACACTGAAGGAGTAGGATATGCTTAATATTTTTTAGGTGGTACAAATTCGAATTAGGCTTAAGGGGAAACAATGTGTTTAGCCACCATATCTCAGTAGTTCCTTCCCGTTGTACTTGGTGCATTTCTATGCAGTGGGCATTATCCATCTGTTCTCTAGTGAATAATTCCCTGTAATGATGAACTGGTCAACCTTTGTGAAAATTGTTATGCAGTAGCAGTTGTCATTTGTCACTGATTTAGTTCTGCATTTTCTGTTAAAGTATAATGTGACATAAGTAGTAACTTGGTATAAAATAGTCATATCTTGGCAGAATTCACTCATTTCTTTCTATTGACATTCTTTTGCTATAGTGGATTATGGGGGCAACAAAGCATGGCTGAGTATAGCTGATTTGTTATCAGTATGATCTTATGTGGCTTGAGCAGTGTTTGTTTACTTTGGAATAGATTACTAACAGGTTTCAACAAATAAGCATTTGTGAGTTTCTTTTGAAAGAAGTTATTGTGAGCCTTCTTCCTTTCTCTCCCCCAAGTAAAAATATACTACAGTGATAGTAGCCATGGGCGGCAGGATGGGAAGTTAATAATGTAAGTACAGCCCTGGCTTGGTGTAGCTCAGTGAATCGAGTGCTGGCCTGTAAACCAAAGGGTCACCGGTTCGATTCCCAGTCAGGGCACACACATGCCAGGGTTGCAGGCCAGGTCCCCAGTAGGGGACGCATGAGAGACAAGATGTATTTTAAAATGAATGAATGAATGAATGAATGAATGACATAAATACAGTCACTCAAATGTTAATCTATAGAGTTAAGTAGACCAAAGTAAGACTTTGTCCACTGGATTGACAAACTTGTATATGCATGTTCGTTCTCCTAAAACCTAGGAAAGATCCTATTGCATTTAATTTGCAAGGTATGCCCAGTTTTTGTTGTTTGTTGAAATTTTATTTGCTTGAATTGTTTAATGATTTGGACATCATTAGAAAAGTTAGAAACATTTTTTAGTGCAGGTTAGTTTCCATCTTGCAAACAAGTTTTGGGATCTAGGAGTTTATAAAATTAGCAATATTACTAAGGAGAGCTCAACGGTGAATTGAATGTTTCTCATATAAGTGATTATAAATGTTTTTCTGAGAAAGACCGACTTCGCTGATCCAAGACTCAAACTGTTAGCTCATAATTTTTGGCCCAAGGGACCTACTTGGATGACATTCATCCCAGGGGTGCTTGAAAATTCTACTTAAAACACATTACTTTTAAAATGTGATTCTGTGGAGTTGACAGTTGAGGACAGTATTATATAGACAGGCTATACAGTATACTTAGAACAAACAAGTTCTCAATTCAGTAAATTATTGAATACTTTTCTCTACCATGTTTGGAAGATGTTTGGAAATATAACATCCCAAAGTGACTGTGCCGTTGGTTAAGAGTAATGACTTTTGCTTCCAGTTTCACCTTTGGTTGTTTCCATTTGGTAAGGGAGGATTGTCATCATAAGACTACTAATTTTATCAATTTTGAGAGTTAATCTAACAGAATTTTAATAAGCTGCTTAAAATCTTTATTTTTAATATTTATTGATTACTTGCTATTTCATGGGCTCTGCTATAAAGAAATTAATTTAATATATATTTTATTTTTGAAAACCCTGCTCTTTAAAGAAATCTCCAATCTAGATGAACTAAAGGGGGGGAATGTGGGTGGGAGGGGGGTTGCAGCGTGGAGGGAGTGAAGGGGGGAAATGGGACAACTGTAATAACATAATCAATAAATAAAAAAAGAAAAAGAAATCTCCAATCTAGAAAGGAAAATGGAATGGACACAAACCATACAACAGAATGAGAGGGAAAGTACTGCTGTTAATGTTAGTTGGATATGGAAGAGCTGATCTTAAACCATTTTTTTTAAGACACCTGATAAAACCTAGGCCCACTAGGGAGTTTATACATAATATGCAGTGTGCAAGTTACAAAACAATGAAAAAAATGTTTTTTAAACCAAATAAATCATTTGTGATGGAAATAGTGAGAAATGGGGCCTTGGTTGGGCCTCAGGGTCAAAGTTGACGCCAACTGTAAAGGGGGCTCTTGGGGAGGATAGATGGAAAACCCTCGACTGTCAGAACAGTTTCAACAATTGTCGCCTGATACTCAGTATGCTTTTTGGGTGCTTTTACCATTTTTCTTTTAATCTTTAGAAATGACATTTTGAATATGAAATAAAACACTGACTTTCCTGGGATTATTATGCTAGCACTAAGTATATAGAGGCAAGTGATTCCCTGAACCTGATTTAATTCAACAGTTTTTAGTCTTAGAGTTAGCCCTTTCATCTTGTTGATTTTTCAAGAAACAAACAAAACATTTTAGAACCTTGCTGGTTTTCTATCAGCACTAAGTTTTGTGCAGATTGTTTGTTTCATTTTGGGTAAAAGAAGAGCAAATACTCTAGTTTTTAGTGGGAATTATAATGAAATTTTAGGCTGGCTTTGACATTCCTTAAAAACACCAGGGATAGCCCTGGCTGGTGTAGCTCAGTGAATTGAGCGCAGGCTGCGAACCAAAGTGTCGCTGGTTCGATTCCCAGTCAGGGCACATGCCTGGTTTGCAGGCCAAGTCCCCACTTGGGGGCACACAAGAGGCAACCACACATTTATGTTTCTCTCCTTCCCTTCCTCCCCAAATATAAAAAAACAAAACAAACAAAAAAAACCCCACAAAACCCACCAGGGATAATATACTTGACTTTATCACATTTATTGATTTTTTTAAAAAGTTAAATGGTTAAGACTTACCATTTGTTATTAATGGGAAATGCATCAATTAAGTGATGGGTCAGTCTTATCTGATTCCATTCATGAAGTTAATTAAACAGCGCTGTTCCTTCATATGTGTGACCTTATCATTCATAGAACACTTAAAATTTTACTTTCGTAGGCCAACATTGCACAAGATAGTGGGTTTTAAAGTCAAAATGTCTGCTAATACTTACTAAACTAGTTCTTTACGTTACCTGAGTTTCTAATTGGAAGCAAAGGATGGTTGCTATTGAAGGAAAGGAAGCCATTCCGGCCACAAGGGGGAGTAAGAGACTAGTCTTCAAATTAATGGATCCCTATTGCAACAAAAACAGCCTGCATTTGTTTTAGAATTTTTAGAAATCTAGGAAGATAAAGGCTCAGTGGCTTTACAGAATAAAGTGAAGGTTCTGGGGAATTCCTCTTTGTGCACAAGGGAATTGTATAAGACTAGAAATTTGAACTTTCATTTTTACAGGTCAGGGAACTGAAGCTTAGCGATTCAGTGACTTCCCATTAGGTCATGCTGTAAGCATTGATAATTTATTTCCCCTATGATAGTATTAACTTAATTATAGATTGAAATACATTTACTCTGCTATCATGTACAGTTTTAGGAATGATGGGTTGGAGGTTGTCAGAATAACTGGACTTTGTTTAATTTCATTAAAAGGGGTGATGACTACAGTTTCAGACTGTATTTTAGGGTGCTATACTTAAGTGAAAATAACGTGAGTTACATTTGAGGGCCCTTGTGGGTTTTGTCACCATTTCCCTTGTAACCACTGGATATTTTTTCGTGCATGATTTTTATGAAAGTGGAATATCTGTTTCTCCTAACCTCTCTCCCCATCTCTTGTGTTCATGGAAGAGGGGCCATGGTAGTATAGTCAAGGACAGAAATAGATTGTGGAGGCTTTAGTCTTTCCCACTCACATATTTGGCGAGGTCAAGTTAAAGGAGACTGTTATCAGCTATATTTTCCAATTGCAGTCCATAAGTATCTCATTAGTGGTTGATTCCTTTGCTTTGATATTGTGGGGCTATTTACTATTTGTTAATGGCATTTTATGTACACCTATCAAGTGTTAATCAAAATCAGTAAATTAATAAATAATTGACAACATATAAACTATGTAACCTAAATTTATTCACAAATTTAATACCACTTCAATCTAATTCTGGTTCAGAATTCAATCCAGGAGGACACTTTGCATTTCATTGTCATGTCTCCTTACTCTCTTTTATTCTGCACCATTTTTTTCAGTCTTTGCCTTTCATGATTTTGACACTTTTCAACAGTACTGATCAGTTATTTTGTACAGTGTCCCTCAATTTGTATTTGGTGATTCCTCATGATTAAATTCAGATTGTGCCTTTTGGGGAAGAATTTCTGGGATTGATACTGTGCCCTCCTTGGTGCTTCATATTAGGAGACACACAATATATTCTTGTTACTTACTCATTCAGATAGGACATTAGATATCCCAGCTCTATAACTTGTAATTTTCCTTTGAAATACATTTTTCATTAGTTGCCTTCATGTCTATTGTAATTGGCAAGCCCAAATGATGACAGCACACAATGCAGTGATTTGAGTGCAAAGTGGCAAGTGGCCATTCATTAAGTTAATACAGTCCCTGGTGTGACAGTGGTCTGAGTTAGTGATTTTTTGACTTTACAATGGTATAAGAGCAATATACATTCAGCAGAAACCATATTTTGAATTTTGATCCAGTCAGGGATGCGATCGTGAGGGTGACCACCACATAACAAGATGTACTGTGTCACCAATGTTTTTTGGATATTGTGTTCTGAGCACATGTAGCGTAGGCTAGGCTAAAATAAACTGTGATGTTCAGTAGGTTAGGTGTATTAAATGTATTTTCCACTTAACTTTTTTCAGCTTACAGTGGGTTTATTTGAATATAACCCCATTGTGTTGAGCATCTGAGCAATAGTGGTGGGGTGGCAAGTGTTTAGTGTATTAGAGACAGTTTCCTGGAATAAAATTGGAAGGAAGATTTTGGAATAAATGCTATAGTGAAAAGAAGATTGAATGAGAGTGCAGGTCGTGATTTTGTATTTGAAACTCATACCAAAATCCAGGCCTTCTATCTAAGTTGCAGGCTTACCCTGCGTTGCTGTCTCAGACTGTCCTCCCACCTCTCTGATGGGCGTTTCGCCTCCCTTTCCCGCCTCCTTCAGGGTTACTACATGGAATCCTGGAGCTTAGCCAAGCATTCTGGAAGCATATTAGGATATACCTAGTCTGCTCCTTGGCTGCTGTTTCTGAATATGTGTGCTTACTGTAGTATATGTAATTTCTGAGTAATTTCTGAAGTCTCATGAGAAGCAGAACTTCTAGTGTTTTTTATTATCTAACATAACAATATCAGCTTCAATAATTTTTGTGTTTTATCTTAACCATTTAGAAGTTCAGTAGGATGATGACACCTTGATAGTTTTCAGCATGCTGACCTGAGATTTTTCTCCTTCACTCTTAAGATGCTTTTAAATTTCCTATTATATTTAAATGAAGCTGTTTAAATTATGCATGTATATTACAGTTCAACTTTGGGTTTAACATTCAAGTGCCTAACGTGCAAAATGTGTCTTTAAGGGGCCAATAAGTAGGTTAAGAATGCGTATGTATGTGACAAGTTAGGTGTGAAGTCCTAATTTTATTTTAAAATGTACTTTAAATATATGTGTTTTTACTTTATTTATTTTAAATTATACTTTATATATATGTTTTGAATAATACTTTAGATGTTAAAGAGAATAGGATATTAAGTAAGAAATTAAAACTCTGGACATTCCACACCTGAGAGGTAATAATAATCTTTAATAGGTATTTTCATGTCTTGGAAATTTGCACTCCTTGAAGAACACATGAGTGGGATCATAACAAACTCTATCCTATCATATCACTTTAAGGAAAAGAAATAGTATTTAGTGATAAAATTCAAGCTTGAAACAAAAATGAGAATTTTAGAAAACTTGTATGTTCCACCTTGATCTTAACAGCTTTCTAAAAAATTTTATTAATATAAAGTGATCTTAAAATGAAAAAATTATAAACAATAAATATGGAGCATTGATTGTTACTACTAGGTTGTATTTTTTGTTTGTTTGTTTGTTTGTAGAAAGGGTACCGTGGCCATTTACTTGGTTAGTTTGGTGCTTGCAGGAAAAAAAATGGTTAGGCAATGTGGTTCAGATTGGACTGTTTTACTCTCTTAAAGAATAACACTTCTGTTCTCAATGCTTTCTATATATTAACTCATTTAATCTGTACAATAGTCTTGTGTTTCATATCTATTACTGTTAACTCCCTTTTACAGATGAGAAGCTTGGGCCAGAGAGACTCCAGAACTTAGTCAAGGTGACACGGCTAGTAAGCAGTGGCTGGGATTGGAATGTGGGCAGTAAGGCAGTCTGTCTCCATAGTCTGTGCCCTGTACAAGTCTGTTGTGAAAAGAATAGGTGTCTTTTGTCCTTTGATACAGTTTAATCCTGTGTTTGTAAAAGAAAACTTTGTGTGCAGTATTTCACTACTCTTACTAGTTACACGAATTTTAGATTACTTAATCTAAAGTAAAGTATTGCTGTTCAAAATCCTCTATCTTATATTCACATATCCGTAGAATACCAACTCAGTCCATCAAGAGCTGTGATTGGTGCTTTCTTGTTTATACTCTTCATTTAGACTTAATAGCTTTTGAAGTAGTTTTTATTCTAATCATTTTATAGATGAGAAAATTAAGGCCCTGAGTGATTAGCTTGCCTGAGATCTCAAAATTGATGAGAGTGGAATTCAAAGTCTGCCTAATTTTAGAGTTTATACTGTTTTTCTTACACCAAGCTATTGCTCCAAGAAGTGCCACTGGTTCAGACAGCATTTTGGTGTTTTGCATGGTTTTTAGTCTAGTTGTTACCGAAAGATTTGATGTTTTACATTTCCTATTTTAGACTATGATCGTACTAGAGGACCAGGGTAGGTATTATCACTAGAAAAGAGATGGATTTTAAGTTTATAAACCTTTCATTAGAAATAATTTGTCCATAATCAGGATTGGATGTTTAATTTCCTATTAGTGGAGGCAGGTTGAGCCCACCCCTGGAAGGGCTGTCAGAACTAAACGACCTGTAAGTTTATGTGGTTCCTGAATTTTATATACTCCAAAGCAAAGCACTGATGTTATATAGACCATCTTTGGATCGAGGCATGTTTATTAAAAAACTCTGGTTAATGTAGTCTGCCCTGGGTAGCTTGACTGGCTTGAGGGTAGGAGAGAATCACTACTTGACCCTGAATATCAATTGTTTTGGGTTGGCCAAAAAGTCTGTTACATTTTTTCTGTAAAATAAAGACATGTTTCTCATTTTCAGCAATAACTTCATTCATTTGGATATTTTGAGTATGTTGGCTTTCTGCTGCTGTTGGCTTCTAGTGGGTAGAGGTCAGGGGTGCTGCTAAACATCTTCCAGTGCATGAGACAGCCCCACAGCAAAGAATTATCTGGCCAAAAATGTCAGTTAGTACCAAGAAACTTCACAAACCAATTTTGACATATTTGATCAGTCACAGCACCTTCTCCACACACTTCACAAATCCACCTTTTGTGTTTGAGTTTCTTTTTTACCTTTCTTGAAATTGTAAGGCATAATACACCAAAAATGTTGCCACCTTTCTTCCATCTTCAGTATTAAAGTGGCTGTGCAAAAATTCACCAATTTTGGTAAGGTTTTTAAATTTTTTTGATTATTTACTTTTAGAGAGAGGGTAAGGGAGAGAGAAACATCTATGTGTGGTTGCCTCCCACATGCCGCCGCCGCCCGCGCCCTCCCCCCCCCACCCCACACACACACACTGGGGACCCGACCCACACCCAGGCATGTGCCCTGACTGGGAATCGAGCTGGGAAGAGACCCTCTGGTTCACAGGCTGGCGATCCACTGAGCCACACCAGCCAGGGCTGATTAAGTACTTTTTTAAATGCATGCTGATATAACAGCTGTCCGAATACAGTCTAACAAAATTGTTTCTAATAATTTAAAGACAACTAAGCACTATTAGAGCCATAGGAAAATGTTAAGGGGCTTTTTGGCCAACCCATTATCAGTGTGGTAGAGGATTATCTATTATTACTAATACATATTATCTCACGCTTCACATAATTTTCTTTTACCTGTTGATTAGACTGAGGTTCAGTGCCCTGTCTTCCAGATCATGTGTTTAGCTCTGGGTTATGAACCAATTACAGAGAGGAATTGGATATGGGCTTTGAAATATGTATGGATCAACTCTAATTCAACAAATTTTAAGTATTTTTGAAAATGTTAGCCATGATATCTTTAAAAGACAGTGACTGTGTTTTTTTAAAAAAGTTTAAGTTGCTTTAGAAAATACTGCGGATTTCTAAGTTAAATTACATTTCAGCAACTAATGAACTAACTTTGTAGCTTCAGTTCCGTGCGTAAGTGTAAGATGTTAAAAATACTGTTTGACTTAACCTTTTCCGTTGTAAATTAACATTTGGATTAGAAACTTAATGTACAATATTATATGAATAATCTTACAAATGGGATGGACATCAGTAGTCAGCTTAACCTTTGTTGAAGTTGTAACAGGCCTTATCAACACTTCTTAGAGAACACTGTGTGTCCCTTTTAAATTCATATTTTTACAGTGTCCCAGAGTCACCATTGCATTCATTGTGCTAAGGTAGATGAATGAATTTAGGAAATTGCATTGTGTTCTTGGTGGGATATCCTCTTAAGTTTTTGTGTATCTTGAAAATACCTATTAGTCCTTTCTCCCATTTTCTATTTTGTTTGCTGCCAGTTTTTTTCCTCATCACTGTTGCTTTCTGATAAATAGTGTTTTCTTTTTTCCCTTTGTTCTTATTCTTATTCTACCTATATTTGCCTCTTTTTTTCTGGCTTCCAAATCCAGAGAATTGAACTTTTATTTTTTCTTCGGTCAGTTTGACAAATTAACATACTCAACCACCTGTTTCGTGTTACGGTTAATTCAATGAGCTCTTTATCTTCCATACCTTTGATTAGAGTTTAATGAGGCCATCTGATTTATGAATATTCTCTACAGAATATTCAAGTGATTCTTTCATTTTCTCATTAAAATCTCCGTGAGAAGAGTGGAACTCACTATTCACCTGGGTGGCGCCTATTCCAAGCTTGGACCATTTACTTATACAGGTTTTCTCATAGAGCAGAGGTCTGCCTCTTGCTGAACTTAACTAATCTTCTCTTCTGGAGTCATTCATACAGTTTTTCAGTCTTCGTGACAGTTTGTAGTTTCCTTATCATTCTTGCTTGCTTTCCTAGATATGCTCCAGTTTGAAAATGCCTGTCTTGGTACATTTAAAAAATAACAACAACAATACACTGTAGATTTGGTCTCCTATGCCCAGTGTAGAATGGAATCATGTGCTTTAACTTTCTTCCTAATTTTGTTAATATCTTGGGATCTCATCCTTTTTAGTAGATGTATGATTCAGAAAATGTAAGAATGGTAGTACGGGTCAGATTGCCTAGTTGGAATTGTATCTTCACAAGTTAGCTGTGGTTTTAAACAGTGCATAGTATTGTCTTTTATAATAAGATAGAGGTAATTGTAGCTTCTGCCTCATAGGTAAAGTTACGGAAGGGTCAAATTAAATAATCCACAAAAAGTGCTGAATTGAAGTGTCAAAAATGTCATGTTTGTTATTGAAATAATGTTATGATTATTTTTCTGATTTGTCTATTGCATTACAAACCAATCAAAACATAATGACTAAAACAGTGATTTATTCTTGTGATTCTGGGCTTGCCTAGACTCTGTTGGCCGTTATTCACATAGTATTGGTTGAAGGCACTCATTGCTCTGCATTCACCTGGGGCTGAAATAACCAAGTGGCTTTACTTGATAACATCTGCCATGACTGGAACTGGCTTGGCCTTTCTCTCTGGCAGAGTACCAGTAGTTTGACTTTTTGCATGCCGGCTCAGCTCTCCAAGAGCTGAGCCGGTCCTCTTAAGGGTCAGGTCCGGAACTGGGAACTGCAGTCATTTCCACCATATTCTGTTTGTCAGAGCAAGTCAACAAAGTAAGCCCCCACCTCTGGGGAAAGGAAATCTACCTCTTGACAGGAGGAAGCATGGCATACAAGTACATGAACTAGGTCGACAAGGGAAGTGGTGGAGGCCATCTTTGGAGACAGCCTACCACAGTTCTTTTTCATACTTAGCTTTCTGAACCAATGTGTTAGTCAGTCCCTTCAATCTTTAATCTAGTCTTTCTTGCTTTTTATTTTTCAAATCATAATGGTTCTTAGCTTTATGTGATTGGAAGATTTGATAGAAATAAGTATGCCATTTACCCTCTCTCAACTTCTTTTATTTTTAACAGTTTAATTGACATATAATTGATACACAAAGAACTGTAAATATTTAATATGTACAATTTGATGAGTTTATTGTCTCAGTTTTTTAAGAAAATTATTTTCCACTAACAGTTTACATTCAGTATTATTTTGTATTGGTTTCGGGTGTATGGCATAGTGTGATTAGGAAGTCTTACTCTACAAAGTGACATCCCCTCCCCATCCCTGGTCAACTTACTGCAGTCATCATTTCACCAGAAACATTTGCCGTGATTGATACTTGGTCCTTTTGGCCATAATTAGGCCAATGTGCAGCCTGACTGTAGTTACCTCAACCTACCTCAACCTTCCTGTTACTTGTGGGTTCTGGTTAGTATATTTAAAGTTATATTTGTTGCCATTATTCTTCTAATCAGATGTAATAGCTAATTTACTGTTCACCTTTGGGGGGGAAGATGTGCTTAACTGCTATTTTAAAAATTCTCTGTGAGTTTACCTTTGTGTAAAACAACATTTTTAGGGGTACAGAAGTTACTACTCGTAAAAGATGGATTGCAATTCTCCTAACATTTATTGGCACCATTTCTAAATACCTTTACAAGTTCTCTGAGGTATACTTTAAAGTTTTACATCTTTTAAATGATTTCACCCTTAACCACCTGCATGTTGGGTGGCCTGCATCTTTACACATATAGAGTGGGCTGGTATAATTGAAAAGTGAAGGACATGACTAAGGAGTAGTATTCTTAGTTTCAGTTGGCTTCCCTGCTCGACCATTTACCCACAAACTAGAGACTGCCTTGCTCACAGTTATTTTCTTGTGCCTAGCATAGTGGCATTTAGCATTTGGAGAATAAGTGAAAGTACAGAATGTTGAAGCTGTAAAATGTGAATAGGAATGCCTAAGAAGAGAATGGATTTCGTGGCTGGGCTCAGCTATTATTAGTTATTTTATTTGAAAATATATTCACTATTCTAATATCTTAAATATTTGTAAATGAGCCAGAGTTCACAAATGAATTGTATGTGAAGACTTCTTTAAATTTCTGTATCTTCTCCCATTATTTAATTTGAAGTTATTTTTAGATTCTAATTAGTCACATTACACTGTTTTTGTTACACTTTATAGTTGAATTTTTAGCTTAGCCAGTCAGAAAAGAATTGGCCCTTAAAAGTGTGGAGTTGCCACAGTTTAAACTTTTAGAGTACTTCCAAAACCACTGTTGCTATATCATGTCCCACAGTTGAGTGAATGTTAGTTACCTTAAAAGGGCCTGCTGGTTTGTTTAAGTGAAAAAATCTGCTTATTGTATTAAATGGAACTATCTTCTGTTGTTTGAGGCAGATCCCCAAAGAGCAGCCATAGTGTTCAAAGTGTTCATGCCCCAAAGAGCATGTTCAGAGGTCAAAATACTCTTCAGCTGAGAGGTCTTTGAATATGAAGGCACTAGTCAAAGTTCTCTTCTGGTTTCAGACCAGTAATTTTAAATATTGGTTAATCACAGGAGACATTTCAGGTTGACCTCTATCACCTTTGTTTCCTTTTTTATAATATACTGCAGCTTAGCCCTACTGCCAGCTTGGCGACTACTCTGTCTGGGTGTCTGTAGCTTGCTTACCTCACACACAGGAGGGAGAAAGTGGATTAAAGCTATTCACACACTCACCATTGGAGCATGACAGTGGGCTAAACACAAAGTTAGAGTTATTTAAAAAGCATTTTTATATTATATTGCATATTAAGGTAAGTACCAGAAGAACAGAGACCAAGAATTTTCAGTACCTTTTTTCCTTGTAAAATTGACTTGTTTGGGCTGAGCCCCATTGAGGATTGACTTTCACATGATTCCAAAAGCATATTTAGTAAGGGGAAATGAGTGGCGAGAGTCTTCTGCTTTGTTTAAACATTTTCCTAATTCTACTAATGGGATTATATTTTCCCTTTAAAAGAAAAAATCACTATTTTATTGTTACTTCTCACCCTAATATGATTATCTCAGTTTTTCCTTTAAATCAATTAATTATAGTATACACTTATTAGCATGTTAGGATTAAAATTAGGTTAGATTGTTTTTCAGTTAGAAGTTTTATCTGTTAAAAGTGATTCATAAACATGTATCTTGTTAGCTAAAAATCCCTTTAATGAAATTAAAGGTTTACTCTTCAGAACTCTAATTTTCAAAATTCTGCCACTGTCTTAGTTTAGTTAAGAAAAATAAAACTTTTAATTTTTGTTCCTTGAATTGTGTTAAAATGAGGTTTATTTTATGTAATGGACTCTGGTAGTTTGTATTAGTTTCTGCTTAAGTCATACTCCTCTAGAGTCCCAAAAGATTAATCTCATGTTTTTTCCTTTCCAACATTATGACAACTTTGAAAATGGAAAGCTTGCCAGCTTGTTAGAAAATATTATGAACTATCATTGATACATGAAGTTTATGTTGGCATGTAAATAGATTGTACTATGGGAGAGGGGGGAGGGTAATATTCAAATGTATGAAACTTAAGTAATAAACTGAACACACTTAAATCAAATTTTAAGCGTTGCTGTCTAAAGCATTCTGCTTTTAAGCCACAAATCCATGAGTCTGTTGCATTCAACTATTGTATTATTGGCGATGATGATACTAAAATGTTATAATTTAAGCTATTATGCTCTTAAGAAATGCAGGATCTTTTAGTTTTGTGAGTGTTTTGTTCTTATGACTTTTCTTTTCTTCCCAAGTCTCTCTTGGAAAAGTTCCTGATCCCCAATGCTTCACAAGCAGAGAGCAAAGTCTTCTATTTGAAAATGAAAGGAGACTACTACCGTTACTTGGCTGAGGTTGCTGCTGGGGATGACAAGAAAGGTATGCTGTGTTTCTAACCTGTTCATTGAACTTGTATAAAATAACATTATGGAAGTGGTCTCTTTCTGAAGTATATGCAGGTTTTTTTGTTGTTCCTTTTTTTAAAAGATATTATTTATATATATTTAGAGGGGGGGGAAAGGAAGGAGGAGAGGGAGACAAACATCAGTGTGTGAGAGACACATCAATTGGTTGCCTCTTACACGCCCCCGACTGGGGACCTGGCTCAAGACCCAGGCATGTGCCCTGACTGGGAATTGAACAAGCAACCTTTTGGTTCACAGGCAGTTACTCAATCCACTGAGTCACATCAGGCAGGGCTTTTTGTTGCTTTTTAATTGCTCAGAGCACTAAATGAAGAGCAGTATGCACTTTCTCTTTCTTCCCCCTCTTTTTTTTTAAGTCCTGAGGCTATATATCTGCTGCCTGATATTGGTATTGTAAAATGTATGCTTGCAGAAAAGCCCATTTTATGCATATGAATGTTTTATCATAGTTTTAAGAGACAACAGTCAGAGCATTATGTACAGCAGTGCAAATTGATACAAGATAATGCTGAGATGATTATAGTCATTTTTTTCTAAATATATTTTATTGATTATGCTATTATGTTTGTCCCATTTTCCCCCCTTCACTCCCCTCTGCTCTGCACACACACCCTCCCACCCACATTCCCCCTACTTTAGTTCATGTCCATGGGTCGTACATATAAGTTCTTAGGCTTCTACATTTCCTATACTATTCTTACCTTCCCCTTTTCTATTTTCTACCTACCATCTATGCTACTTACTCTCTGTACCTTTTCCCTTTCTCAATCCGCTGTTGATAACCCTCTGTGTGATCTCCACTTCTGTATTTCTGTGTTTTTGTTCCTGTTCTAGTTGTTTGTTTAGTTTGCTTTTGTTTTTGTTTTAGGTGTAGTTTGTTAATAATTGTGAGTTTGCTGTCATTTCACTGTTCACATTTTTTATCTTCTTTTTCTTAGATAAATCCCTTTAACATTTCATATAATAAGGGCTTGGTGATGATGAACTCCTTGAACTTGACCTTATCTGAGAAGCACTTTATTTGCCCTTCCAATCTAAATGTAAGCTTTGCTGGATAGAGCAATCTTGGATGTAGGTCCTTCCCTTTAATGACTTGGAATACTTCTTTCAAGCCCCTTCTTGCCTTCAGGGTCTCTTTTGAGAAATCAGCTGACAGTCTGATGGGAACTCCTTTGTAGGTTACTATCTTTTTATCTCTTGCTGCTTCTAGGATTCTCTCCTTAATTTTAATCTTGGGTAATGTAATTATGATGTGCCTTGGTGTGTTCAACGCCATGGTCCTTGGGTCCCCCTTCTTTGGGACTCTGAGCTTCCTGGACTTCTGGAAGTCTATTTCCTTTGCCAGAATGGGGAAGTTCTCTTTTATTTATTATTTGTTGAAGTAACTTTTCCACTTGTTGCTCTTCCTCTTTTCCTTCTGGTATCCCTATAATTCAGATGTTGGAACATTTAAAGATATCCTGGAGGTTCCTAAGCCTCTCCTCATTTTTTTTTTTTTTTTTTTTTTTTTTTTTTTTTTTTTTTTTTTTTTTTTTTTTTTTTTTTTTTTTTTTTTTTTTTTTTTTTTTTTTTTAATTTCTTGTTTCTTTATTCTTTTCTGTTTGGTTGTTTCTTTTTTCATTCTGGTCCACACCATTGATTTGAGTCCCAGTTTCTTTCCCATCACAATTGGTTCCCTGTACATTTTCCTTTATTTTACTTAGTGGTGTGGCTTTCATTTTTTTCATCTAATTTGTGACCAAATTCAACCAATTCTGTGAGTATCCTGATTACCAGTGTTTTGAACTGTGCATCTGATAGGTTCGCTATCTCTTCATTGCTTAGTTGTATTTTTTCTGGAGCTTTGATCTGTTCTTTCATTTGGGCCATTCTTTTTTGTCTCCACGCGCCTGTTACGTAGTGAGGGGCAGAGCCTTAGGGATTCATGCGGGCAGGGTAACCCATGTTCTTTGTTGTGGCGCTGTATGTGGGGAAGAAGTCCGAGAGGGAACAATTATAGAGTCATTTTTGTCTTGACATTGACCAATAGCTAGTGGTCTGAAAGAAGCTTATTTTTTAAATTAAAGAACTTCATTTGGTTAAGGTTGCTAAAGCTTAACATTTTATAGGATATCGTTGAATGTTAAAAGTTTGGCTTGAGGGATGGAGGTGAAGTGCAAGTTTTATCAATACATTTTGATGTGTTTTATTATCCAGGGATTGTGGATCAGTCACAACAAGCATACCAAGAAGCTTTTGAAATCAGCAAAAAGGAAATGCAGCCAACACATCCTATCAGATTGGGTCTGGCCCTTAACTTCTCTGTGTTCTATTACGAGATTCTGAACTCCCCAGAGAAAGCCTGCTCTCTTGCAAAGACAGTACGTATTTTACCTGTTATATGGAAATAGAGTGATCTTCATTATTTGGGCACTGAAATGTACTTTTTTCAATCATAGGCTTTTGATGAAGCCATTGCTGAACTTGATACATTAAGTGAAGAGTCATACAAAGACAGCACGCTAATAATGCAATTACTGAGAGACAACTTGACAGTAAGTACATAGTAGCATCATTAATGGTTAATCTGGTTGAAGAGGTGTTATTGTATAGATTACTACAAGGGATATTTTTGGTCTTTTTTTTTTTTTTTTAATTAAATATAAGATCCTATCTGCTGTTAAGACTGGCAGGAAAAAAAACAACTTATATACAGAAACTGAAATATTAGACCAAGGACTGAAAATGTACAGTTTCCATTACTTAAATATATATTGTTGAAATAGTTCT
>PVKM010016176.1:0-27115 GCA_004027735.1 Carollia perspicillata
TTGTCCATGTCTCCTTTATACTTGTTTCTGTAAACCTTTCCTTTTCCCCCCTAGAATTCCCTCCCCTCTCCCCTCTGGTCACTGTCAGCCTGTTCTCTACTTCAAAGTCTTTGGTTCTATTTTGATTGTTTGTTTGTTTCATTGTTTAGGTTCCTGTTAAAGGTGAGATCATATGGTGTTTGTCTTTCACCTACTGGCTTATTTCACTTAGCATAATGTTTTCCAGTTCCATCCATGCTGTCACAAATGGTAGCAGCTCCTTCTTTCTTTCTTCTACATAGAATTCAATTGTGTAAATGTACCATAGTTTTTTGACCCATTCATTTACTGATAGGTACCTAGGTTGCTTTCTACACTTGGCTATTGTAAATTGTGCTGCTATGAAAATTGGGGTGAATAGGTTCTTTTGGAATGGTGTTTCAGTGTTCTTAGGATATAATCCTAGCAGTAGAATTGCTAGGTCAAAAGGTAGCTCCATTTTTAATTTTCTTAGAAAATTCCATACTGTTTTCCATAGTGGTTGTACCAGTCTGCAATCCCACCAACAATGCACTAGGGTTCCCTTTTCTCCACAACCTCACCAACATTTGTTGTTTGTTGCTTTGTTTATGATGGCCTTTCTCAATAGTGTGAAGTGGTCTCTCATTGTGGTTTTAATTTGTATCTCTCTGATAGCTAGCAATACTGAGCATCTTTTCATGTGTCTCTGGATCCTCTGTATGTCATCCTTGGAGAAGTGTCTGTTCAAGTCCTTTGCCCATTTTCTAATTGGGTTGCTTGTCTTCTTAGAGTGGAGTCATGTAAGTTCTTTATATAAAATATACTTTTAAAAAAATCTTCCAAAAATAAATCAGGGACAATCAGAGAATCTGATAGAGAGATTACAGCTAATGAAATTAAAACAATAATCAGAAAAACTCCTAACAAAAAAAGCACCTGGACCAGATGGCTAAACAGGTGGATTTTACCAAACATTTCAAGAAGAACAAACACCTCTGCTTCTAAAACTATTTCAAAAAATTAAACAGGATGGGTGGCTTCCAAACTCATTTTATGAGGCCAGTATTATCCTGATTCCAAAACCAGATAAAGACATTACAGTGAAAGAAAATTACCGGCCCCTATCCCTAATGAACATAGATGCTAACATCCTCAACAATATATTAGCAAACCAAATACAGCAAGGAATCAAAAAGATCTTTTACCATGATGAAATGGGATTTATTCCAGGAATCAAGGTTGATACAATATATGCTAATCAATAAATGTGATTCACCACATAAACAAGATTAAGGATAAAAACCAAATGATCATATCGATAGATCCAGAAAAAAAGCTTTTGATAAAATCTAGCACTCATTTATGATCAAAACTCTCAGCAAAATGGGAATACAGGGAACATACCTAAACATAATAAAGGCCATATATGACAAACCCACTGTCAGCATCATACTCAACAGGCAAAAATTACAAGTGTTCCCCCGTTAAGGTTGAGAACAAGACAGGAATGCCCACTTTCAATTCTCTTATTCAACATAGTACTGGAAGTCCTAGACATAGAAATCAGACAAGAAGAAGAAATAAAATGCATCCAAATTGGAAAGGAAGAAGTAAAACTGTCTTTATTTGCAGATGACATAATATTGTACATAGAGAAATACCAATTCAAAAGAACCTATGCATCCCAATGTTCATAGCAGCACAATTTACAATAGCCAAGTGCTGGAAGCAACCTAAGTGCCCATCAGGAAATGAATGGATCAAAAAGCTGTGGTACATGTACACAATGAAATTCTATGCAGCAGAAAGAAAGAAGGAGCACCTACCCTTTGCAACAACAGAGATGGAACTGGAAAGCATTATGCTGAGTGAAATAAGTCAGGCGGTGAAAGACAAATACCATATGATCTCACCTTTAACAGGAACCTAAACAACAAAACAAACAAGCAAGCAAAATATAACCAAAGACATTGAAATTAAGAACAAGCTGGCAGTAACCAGAAGGGAAGGGAAAGAAGATAATAGGGGAAAGAAGGGGAAGGCTCATCAATGAACATGTATAAAGGGCACATGGACAAAACCAAAGAGGGGTAGGATCAAGGGCAGGAAGTGGGGATGGCTGGGTTGTGGGATAGTTGTGGGGGGGGATGAGGACAATTGTGCTTGAACAACAATAAAAAATGTGGAAAAAAGAAAAATATCATCTGTTAGCTATGAGGATATTGTTTAGAATTTATTTCAAAGAAATATGTATTTATTTTTTAAAATGTTGTACATATAGAAAACCCCAAAGATTCCACCAAGAAACTAATAGAGCTGATAAATGAATCAGCAAAGTAGCAGGATACAAAATTAATATCAAGAAATCAGTTGCATTTTTATATGCCAATAACAAACTAACAGAAAGGGAAATTCAGAAAACAATCCCACTCACAATTGCTTAAAAAAGATAAAATACCTAGAAATAAACCTAACCAAGGATGTAAAAGTCCTGTACTCAGAAAATTTTAAGACAATGAAGAAAAAAAAATGAAGAAGATATAAATAAATGGAAGAACATACCATGTTCACTAATAGAAAGAATTAACATCATTAAAATGTCCATACTACCAAAAGCAATCTAAAAACTCAACACAATTCCTATCAAGATTCCAATGGTCCATTTCCCAGAACTAGAACAAATATTTTGAAAATTGATATGGAACCACAGAAGGCCCCACATAGCAACAGCAATCCTGAGAAGGAAGTACAAAGTTGGAGGAATCATGCTACCTAATATCAAACTATACTACCAGGCCATACTAATCAAAACACCTGGTACTGGCATAAAAACAGACACATAGATCAATGGAACACAATAGAAATACATCCACATTTTTATAGTCAATTAATGTTTGACATAGGAAGCAAGCACATACAATTAACTAAATATAGTTTATTCAATAAATGGTATTGGGAAAACTGGAAAGATATGTGCAGAAAAATGAACCTAGACCATCTCTGCACCACACACAAAAATAAATTCAAAATGGATCAAAAACCTAAATGTTAGATAAAAAACCATAAAAATCCTAGAAGGAAACATAGGCAGCCAAATTTTGGGCACTGCTCATAGAAATTTTTTATTGGATATATCTCCTTAGGAAAGAGAATCAAAAGAAAAATAATGAACAAATGAGACTACATCAAACTAAAAAGTTTTTGCACAGCAAAGGAAATCATCGACAAAATAAAAACACAACCCACAGGGTGGGAGAACTTATTTGCTGATACATATGATAAGGAGTTAATATTCAAAATTTATAAATTACTTAGAAAGCTCAACACCAAAAAGAAACAAACAACCCAATTAAAAAATGGGCAAAGGACCTGAATATACACTTCTCCAAAGAGGACATACAGATGGCCTCTAGACATATGAAAAGATGTTCAATGTCACTAATTATCAGAGAAATGCAAATTAAAACTACAATGATATAGTATCTCACACCTGTCAGAATGGCTCTCATCAATAAATCAACAAACGAGTACTGGTGAAAATGTGAGGAAGGGTAACCTTTTTGCAATATTGGTGGGAATGCAGTTTGGTGCAACCACAGTGGAAAGCAGAGTGGAGATACTTCAAAAAACTAAAAATGGATATGCCTTTTAACCCTGTGATACTGCTTCTGGGAATATATCTAAAAGAACCCAAAATGCTAATTTGAAAGAACATACGCTCCCCTATTTCATTGCAAGGTTATTTACCATTGCCAAGATATGAAAGCAGCCCAAGTGTCCATCAATAGATGAGTGGTTAAAACAACTATGGGGCATTTACACAATGGCATTATACTCAGCCATAAAAAAAAAAAAAGAAAGAAAGAAAGGAAATGTGACCCTTTGCAACAGTATGGATGGACACGGAGAGCATTATGTTAAGTGAAATAAGCCAGTCATTAAAAGACAAATACCATATGATTTCACTCATATGTAGAATCTAATGAACAAACTGATCTAACAAGGAAAATAGAGACAGACTCATGGGAGGAGAGCAGATGACAGGCAGTTGAGGGGTGGTTAGGGAGTGGAGGGATTGAGCAAAAAGGAGAAAGGACTCATGGACATGGATAACAGTGTGGTGGTTGCTGGTGGGAAGAGAGGTATAAGGTAAATAAATTGTAATGGGGAAAAATACAATAAAGATTAAATTTATTTTGATGAAGTCCCATTTGTTTATTTCCTTTATTTCCCTTGCTCTAGGGGACATATTGGTGAAAGTATTGCTGTGTGGAATATCTGAGATTTGCCTCCCTATGTTCTCCTCTAGTACTTTTATGGTACCATGACTTATATTTAAGTATTTTATCATCTTGATTTTATTTTTGTGTATTGTGTAAGTTGGTGGTTGAATTTGGAGGTGGGGTTGGGTGGAGTGGGGGAAAGTAGTGGTAGGGAAATGGAGACAACTGTACTTGAACAATAATTTTTAAAAAGATTAATTTTTTAAAAAAGAAGGTTTGAGTGGAGACCCACTCAAGCATCTATATATTTAATTTCTATAAGTATTGCATAGCTTAAAAACTAAAAATCCCTATCTTTACACTAATAAATAATATAACTTTTCCTATCTCATCTGAATGCTTCCACTTGAGACAGAGGTAAACAACTCATAAAGGATTCGGAGATACTGTATCCTGATCAACCATCAGCAATAAATATGAGAGAGTGATAGGGTATCATGCATTTAAGAGCTGAAGATGGTTCAATGTGTGGCCCTAAGGTTCTTCCTTCTAATTTTTTTCTCCATAAGTCTGATCACATCTGCTTCCTACATATTAGGAATGCTTCCATCTCCTTCTATACTCATGACCTCTTTCTTCTTTTCTATGTCATTGTGAGGTATCCTTTTTCACAGCTCATCTGTTAGTTTAGGCCATTCTGAAGGACAGTTACATAGATATGCCTGCTCTGACCATCCCCATGAGCCAGTTTCTCCTCTACTCACTGTATTCAACTTTGTGCAACACTTTTTATCTACTACATAAATAAGCCTTCATGATCCAGTTCAAGGACAAGGAGAAATACATCTTTCTTTCCTCTAAAAAGGCTCAAGGCCAAGAAAAATATATGCTTCCTAAATCAGATCCACCACCAAGCCTAAGAAGTTCTTTCCATCCTAAAAGTCCTTCTCACTGCTCATCCTTCTTATTCCATAACTGTATGAGTGTCCTCATTCCCATCATATGGCACATACTCACAGGGCTTGTCCTAAAAAAGAGGTCCCATTTGGGTTGGAAAGACCCCTGGATCATGCTGATTATATTCTATCAGGGAGCCATTTTCAATGCTTACCCTGGTTTATGAGCTAGATACTTAAAAAACCCTCTTATCACAACATTTTGATGCTGAATTTTCAACACAACAAGGCAAGTGTTGAGAGAAAAGCCAGAAAGAACAGTAAGAGCCATGGCTTCCAGGACCCAGGACCAAAACATATGAGAAACAGAAACAACTACGAAGTCTGAAGGGATCAGTTTTATTTTATAAACCAAGTAAAATAAGAGGAATACTTAAAGTCTCATGAAGAGCCCATATCAGTTTTTTGGTTTTAAGTTCCATATCTGATTTCCTTTGCACATGGGGAAGCTGAGCAGTACTGACCTGACCAACTTGGAACCTACGGAGCCATTGAAAAAGTTAGAATGACCTCTTGTTATGGCATTATTATACTGTGCTGGAAAGAAGTACAAACTCAAGACCTAAAACAGAAGGTCTCAACCTTAGCTTCACATTAGAATCATATCAATACCCCAGGCTTCCCTCAGATCAACTACATCAAAATCTTCATGAATGACATCTATTCACTAATAACTTGAAAGTTCTCCAGATGGTCTCAATGTACAGCCAAAGATAAATGAACAATCCTAGGTGTGTAATGGGAACTGGGATGCAAACCTTGAAGGAGTTAAATATTTAGGAAATGGGAGAGCAGTACAGGGTTAGCTGTGCAGGTGGTAGTTGGCTGAACTATTTAATGGTACAAGGTACAATGAACATTAGTGTTCTCAAACCCTCTACTAAGAACCCCGTACTATTGTCCCAGTCTTACCTCATTGATGGAACTCAGAGAGGTTTGTTTGCAATTCATTCATTCCTTCTTTAAGCAACCATTCACTGGCACCTGCAATGTGCCAAGCATTGTGATGGATGGTGGAGCTACAATTAAAGAGACCTAATCTTCCCTTCGGAACTCAATAATGATGCAGGGAAACATAGAAACATAATTATGTCTATCAGATTAAATCTTCTAACAGATAAAATTGAAAAAAGTTATTGGAGCTGTGGGGAGGGAGTGATTTAATTAAATTTAATTTATGGTTGAGAACAGGAAAATTCTTCAAAGGAAAGGTGATCTTTGAGTAAAAGGTTTTTGGACAACCACGGAGGGCAGAACATTTTAGGTGAGGTGACCAGATAGAAATAGAGAGATACGCATGAAGCAATTATTTTGACAACTGTGTCAGAGTTGCTGTGGCATAAGATATATGGCAAATGAAGCAAGACATAAGACTGAAGAAGTAAGAGCTACATTATGAAGACTCCTGAATTGAGGAGCATTTGTACTCTTTGGGCAATAGCCAATCAACTATTGAAAAGTTTTTGGTATGGGCATAAGAACAGACACATAGATCAATGGAATATAATAGAGAGCCCAGAAATAAACCCAAGTCTCCAAGGTCAATTAATACTTGACAAGGGGACAGAAGCATAAAATGGAGTAAAAATAGCTTCTTGAAAAATGGTGTTGGGAGATCAGGAGATTCATGCAAAAAACAAATGGAACTCAACCACCAACTTACACCATACACAAAAATAAAATCAAGATGGATGAAAGACTTAAATATAGGTTATGATACCATGAAAGTCGCAGAGGAAAACATAGGCAGGAAAAATCTCAGATATTCCACACAGTAATATTTTCACTGATATGTTCCCTAGAGCAAGGGACATAAAGGAAAGAATAAACAAATGGGATCTCATCAAAATAAAAAGCTTCTGCATGGCTAAACAAAACAGCATTAAAACAAAAAAGGAATTAACATGTGGGAAAATATATTTGCCAATGATACCTTGGACAATGGTTTTATTTCCAAAATATATAAAGAACTAACATGACTCTACTCCAGGAAGACAAACAACCCAATTAAAAAATGGGCAAAGGACTTGAACAGACACTTCTTCAAGGAGGACATACAAAGGATCCAGAGACACATGAAAAGATGCTCAGTATCACCAGCTATCACAGAGATGCAAATTAAAACCACGATGAGATAGTACTTCACACAAGTCAGAATAGTCATCATAAATAAATCAACAAAGCATTGGACAGAATGTGGAGAAAAGGGAACCCTAATGCGCTGTTGGTGGGATGCAGACTGGTGCAGCCATGTGGAAAACAATATGGAGTTTCTACAGAAAACTAAAAATGAAACTGCCTTTTGACCCAGAAATTCTACTGCTGCAATTATACCCTAAGAACCTTAAAACACCAATCCAAAAGAACCTATGTGCTCCAATGTTCATAGCAGCACAATTTACAACAACCAAGTGCTGGAAGCAACCTAGGTGCCCATCAATAAATGAATGGATCAAAAATCTATGGTACATTTACACAATGGAATTCTATGCAGCAGGAAGAAAGGAGATACTGCCCTTCAAGAGAGCATGCATGGATCTGAAAAGCATTACACTAACTGAAGTAAGCCAGATAGTGAAAAAAAAAATACAATATAATCTCACCTAAAAGTGGAACCTAATCAACAAAACAAACAAACCAGCAAAATAGAACCAGAGACATTGAAATTAAGAACAAACTGACAGTGACCAGAGAGGAGGGGCAAGGAGGATAATGGGGGAATGAAGGGTCCTCGAGGACTATGTATAAAGGAGATTGATTCACGCTGTGAGCAGCTGAGTGGCTGATTTGAGCCTGGCAGCTCACAGAGGACTTAGGTCTCAGGCCGGAAAACTGTGAATATTGTGACACAGACCTGGTCCCCATCCTCTGAAAACCATAGGAAGGGAAAACCATAGGAAGTGAAACCCAGCCCCCCTCTTCCTGTGGCATCTAGGAAGACCAGCAGAACTCCCTGAACAGGTTTAAAGTCAGCAAGAGGATTATTATTTTGGGGGGGATACTCTCTCTTCCTTTTTTTCCCTTTTTTACTCTTCCCCCAAGTGAGACAATAAGACATGGAGTCATGAAGGGGCCAGAAACATATCGAAAGGGGGAGTACAAATATCAAGTCATTGAAAGGGGGAGGTTAACCCCCAAAACTGAGAAACTGAGACAAATATCAATTTGCTATCCCATAGAGTTGGCATTTTATTGTTTATGTGTATTATTATTATCTTGTTATTTTTACCACTTTCATTTTATTAGTATTTTTTATTTCTCTTCCTTATGTTTAGTTTTCCTCATTTTATTTCCCTGCTTAATTGCATTGCTTGACTTGTTTTCCTTATTCTCTCTTTACTGTATTTTAATTTTCTTTCTTTCCTTCACCTGTGTTCCAATTAAATACAACTCTTGATCGGTACTTTCAATTCTGGTCATCCAAATCATATATTTCTTGTCATATTATTGTTGCTCCAGTGCTATTGTAAATAATTGTTACTCCATACAATTGTACATACTACACAGCAACCCTCCATGATCTTAACCCACTTCACTTTAAACCTGAGCATTATTATTGTTGTGGTTAACTCTATTCTCTCTCACACTTTACCAACTTTCTATCCTTTAGTCTCACTATATCTCATCATTTAACATTGCATAAGCCCTCTGTTTTCTGGCTTCAGCTCACAGTGATCCTCCCCTGTAACAAGAGTCTTATCTCTCTTTCACCTTTTATATAAAGTGGCTAGTTGGGTGAAATATTACAGTTAACACTATATTTATCCAAAGAATCTCCTATCTCTTCTCTAATTGCTGGTATTTTAAATCCCATAAAATACTCTCCTGCTGTCTTAATTCATTTTGCCTACCCCCTGCCACTGATTACACACAAGAATAGGTGAGAGCTGCGAACATCAGTATACCTGCTGGAGGAGAGAAACCACCAACAAAGGAACCACCAAAAGGTAAAAACCCAAGTACAACAAAAGAGCCCACACAAACAGAAAAGAAGTCAAATCTAAAGCATCCAGACAAGATCAAAAAGACCATACCACTAAACCTCATAGAATTCCTACCATAGAAGTTTACCCTACAAAAACAACTAGCAAAGTAAAACATCAGGAGGTGCAGAAAAACAAAAACAGTCATCTGAAATGAGGAGACAAAAAAGAACATGCAATCAAAAGGAATGGAAGACTCCCCACTAAAAGAGCTTAAAAAACTGGATGTAACCAAACTATTGAATATAGAATTCAAATTAATGGATATAAAGATGCTCAAGGAACTCACAGACAACTACAATGAACTGAGTCAGAACTACATCAGGATAAAAAAGAAATAGAAACTATAGACAAAAACCATGAATAAATAAACAATAAAATATCAGAAATAAAAAAACAAATTGGAAAGAATTACAAGGAGGCTGGATAATTCCTATTATCATTATAGTTCAGATGTAAATCTGTGCTGAAGTAGTGGCCATGAGAACAGAATGAAGAGGAATTAACATAAAAAAGATTTCAGAGAATTTGGTAACTTGAATGTAATCCTGGCTATACTAAAGGAAAGAAAAAAGAAAATCAGATGACCTTTAGGCTTCTAGCCTGAGTGAATGGATGATATCAATGTGCAAAATGTAGAATAAGAGAGAAGGACCAAGTTAGGAGACGAGAGGATGTATTCAGTTTTGAAACAAAATTACACATGCTACTCCCAACCATTGAAAGAAGAAGACCCTCTGGGGAGGGAAGATAGTGACAGAGTAGGAGGGAGCGGATTTCACTTCCCCCTACACACAGGAGGAAAACCTGGCTAATCCATGGAGGAACAGAGCAGACAGCCAACAGTACCCCAGGGTATTTGAAGATAAGAATCCAAAAATTGTAGCAGACACTGAAAAACCAGACGGTAAGAAGGATATTTCAGGACAGTAAGGTCCCAGGGACAAGCACGGGGACCAGGGTGCCTGTAACCCCAGGTCTGGTGCCTGGCACCAGCACTGGGTCTACCACAGACTCCTTGAAAATGGAGGGCCTGCTACAGAGTCCTTGGGAGAGAGCCAGGTAAACTTCTCCCTCCCTCCCTGACCTAGCAGGGTCTGAGCAGCACAAAGAGAGACCCGGTCACAGAGAGGGGAATGAGGACAAAGAGGCAAAACACACAGGGGCCATGATCACCCTTGGAGTCTGTGGTCGCCAGCTCGGGAGAGCTGAGAGTCCTGCAGTGACCTACACTGACCCAGATAGTCACCAGTCTGGCTGGAGAATTGGGCTACATGGGACAGCAGACTTGAGTAGGAGGAATTTATAAAAGAGTTGGACTGTTTGGGGATTTTGCTGCAACAGCCCGTCAACCAACTCCCCACCCAGCCAGGCAGAGACCCCGAGGTTACGTGGAAGGCACTGCTTTCACCCACAGCACAGGGAAGGGATAGCGCCTAAAGTAAAGAGACCGAGGCAGCCTAGCTGAGGGGGTGCCCCTGCACTCCAGCCTATAGTGATAGCCCCCAGGGAAAAAAAATACCTGGATTCCCCCACCTAAGATATTAGGGAAAGGAGCCAGACTACCTCTTGGGAGACTGCTTGCAAGACAGGCTGAGTAAACATCAGGAAGAGAGAAATGCCACACCAATCACCCCTCAGACTGTCACAGCCAGCAAGACCAGAAAAACTGGTTTGGCCAGTTTGAAACCAGTAAGAGGTGTGGAAGTTTTTTAATGTTATTTTTAAGCATTTTTTTTATTTTTTAACCTTTTTATTACTGTTTTACCTTTCAATTTCTTTTTCCCCTCTTTTCTTCTTTCTTGTTTTAGTTCTTCTTCCTTTCTTTCCAATTTTATCTCTTCTTTGTCCATTCTCCTGCCACCCTTTTTTTTTCATACACACAGGTGAGAAAAAAAAAACAACTTGGAACTGTGAAAGGACCAGAGGTGCACACAGAGAGGGGACAACCAAACAGCCGAGACAGTGAGACAAATTTCACTTTGCTATTGTAGAGAAACTACAAGTTACTGCATATTTGCATTATTATTATTTTTCATTGTTCTTACATCTTTTATTTTAACAGTATTTTTGTATTCCTCTTCTTTCTGTATAGTCTTCTTTGCTTGGTGGGTTATATTATATCATTTGATGGGTTTCCCCTGTTCTCTCTTCCACAATATATTGCTAATTTACTGTCCTTCACATGACTTGTGTTCCATCAGCACACTACTCAAAGTCCTATACCCTCTCTTCATGTTATTCAGATCACATAGATTCTGGCATATGAGTGTTGCTCTAATATTACTGTAAATAATTGCTGTTCCACACAATTGTAAATACCCCACAACACCCTTCCCAAATCTTAGCCCATGTCACAGTCTCCTGAACTCTATTACTGTAGTGGTTAACTCTATTATTCCCTCACACACTGCACCTATTTACTATCCTTTACTCTCACCTTACCCCAGAATCTGACCTCCCACAACCTCACTGCTTTCTAGATCCAACTCACAACCATTCCCTCCACAACAATAGTCTTATCTACTTCCTATTCTTGCTTAAAAAGTGGCTAGTTGGGCTGAAGATCATGGTTAACACTATACATAGCCAAAGGATCTCCCATCTCTTCTATACCAGCTGCTACTGCAAATATCATAGAATACTTTCCTGATGTCTTAAACCATTTTGCCTCCCCTCCAACTGATCACAAAAAAAGAGTAGGTGAAAGCGGTGAACACCAGGATACCCGAAGGAGACTGCACCACTGAATCTCACAGACATTCTACCACAGCAGTTCACACCATAAACCCTGGGAACCAGAACAAATCCATTTAAGAAGAGGAAGCTATCAAGAAGAGTCTCACAAACAATGACAAGACAAAGAAATAATCTCCAAATGAAAGGAAAGGAGGAAGCCTCAGAAACAGTGTTAAATGAAATGGAAGCAAGTCAGCTATCAGATATTGAATTCAAAGAACTGGTTATCAGGAAGTTCCATGAGATGACAATAAACTACCAGAAACTACAGAAGAGCTACAATGTGCTCACCACAAACTATACCAACATGAAAAAAAAATAGAAAACACAAACAAGGGCCAAGAGGAAATGAAGAATAAAATGGCTGAACTGAAGAACACAGTGGAAGGAATAAAAAGCAGGATGGATGAAGCAGAAGATTGGATCAGCGAATTAGAAGACAAAGTAGAAAAAAAAAACACCCAGAATGAGCATGTAAAGGAAAAAAGGCTGAGAAAGAATGAAGAGGGATTAACAGAAATGCAAGACAATACAAAACACAATAATATCCGTATAATAGGGATACCAGAAGGAGAAGAAGAGCAAGGGATAGAAAATTTATTTGAAAAAGTAATGATGGAAAACTTCCCTAATTTGATGAAAGAGTCACACAAATCCAGGAAACACAGAGAGTCCCAATCAAGAGGAACCCAAAGAGGCCCTCTTCAAGACACATCATAATTAAAATGGCAAAATTCCAAGACAAAAAGAGAATCTTAAAGGCAGCAAGGGAGAAGAAGAAAGTAACATACAAGGGATTCCCAATAAGGTTAGCTTCTGACTTCTCAATGGAAACGCTCCAAGCCAGAAGAGAATGGCAAGAAATATTCCAAGTAATGAGAACCAGAGGCTTGCAAACTAGGCTGCTTTACCCAGCAAGGCTCTTAATCAAGATAGAAGGCCAAATAAAGAGCTTCCAAGACAATAGAAGTCTAAAAGAATATGCATCCACCAATCCAGTGCTGCAAGAGATGCCAAAGGGACTGCTCTAAGGAAAGGAAGGAAAAGAGAGAGACAGAGAGGAACATAGGTACAGAAATGGCAATGAATAAGTACCTATCCATAATAACTTTAAATGTAAATGGATTAAATGCTCCAATCAAAAGACACAGAATAGCTGAATGGATAAGAAAGCATGACCCACACATATGCTGCCTACAAGAGACCCACCTGAGGACAAAAGACCTACACAGACTGAAAGTGAAAGACTGGAAACAAATTTTCCAAGCAAATGGACGGGAAAAAAGAGCCAGGGTAGCAATACTCATATCAGACCAAATAGACTTCAAAAAAAGAGCCATAAAGAGAGGCCCAGAAGACTACTTCATAATACTCAAGGGAAGACTCCACCAAGAAGACGTAAACATTGTAAATATATATGCACCCACAATAGGAGTATGCAAATATATAAAGAAAATCTTAGAGGACTTCAAGAAAGACATTGATAGCAAAACAATTATAGTAGGGGATTTTAACACCCCACTCTCAAAAATGGACAGATCATCCAAACAAAATATCAACAAAGATATTGTGGCATTGAACAATGCCCTAGATGAAATGGACTAAACTGATACATATAGACTCCTTCATCCAAAAGAAGCTAAATACACATACTTTTCAAATGCACATTAAACATTTTCAAAGATAGATCACATGATAGGACACAAAACAAGCCTCAACAAATTCAAGAACATTGAAATCATACCAAATATTTTCTACAACAATGGACTTAAAATAGAAACCAACCCCAAGGGGAAAATATGAAACACTCAAAATCATGGAGATTGAATAGCATGCTATTAAACAATGAATGGGTCAAGAATGAAATTAGGGAAGAAATCAAAAAGTTTCTGGAAACAAATTAAAATGAACTCATGACAACTCAAAACTTATGGGATGTGGAAAAGGCAGTCCTGAGAGGGCAGTTCATAGCAATACAGGCCTACCTAAAAAAGATAAAAACATTTTATGCCCTAGCTGGTGTAGCTCGGTGGATTGAGCATGGGCCTGCGAACCAAAGAATCACAGTTCGATTACCAGTTGGGCCACATGCCTGGGTTGCAGGCAAGTTCCTAGCAGAGGATGCATGAGACGCAACCATACATTGATATTTCTCTCTCCTTCCCTCCTTCCCTTCCCCCTGAAAATAAATAAATAAAATCTTTACAAAACACATAGAAACATTTCAAACAAAAAACCTAACCCTACACCTACAATAACTTGAGGAACAACAACAAAGACAGCCCAGAGCTAATAGAAGGAAGGAAATAACCAAGATCAGAGCAGAATTAAATGACATAGAGACCAAAAGCAACATTCTAAGGATCAATGAATACAGGACCTTGTTTTTTGGAAAGATAAACAAAATTGACAAGCGCTTAAGCAGCCTCATCAAGAAAAAAAGAGAGAGGACCCAAATAAACACAATCAGAAATGAAATAGGAGAGATTATAACTGACACCACAGAAATAAAGAGGATTGTAAGAAATTACTATGAGGAGCTGTATGCCAAGAAATTTGAAAACCTAGGTGAAATGGACAACTTTCTAGAAAAATATAATCTTCCAAAACTAAATGAAGAAGAAGCAGAAAGCCTAAATAGACCAATAACAGCAGATAAAGTTGAAGTGGTAATCAAAAAACTCCCGACACACAAAAGCCTTGGACTGGATGGTTTCACAGGAGAACTCTACAAAGCATTTAAGGAAGAGCTAACCTCTATCCTTCACAGACTATTTCAAAAAATTCAAAGTGATGGAAGACTCCAAACTTTAAGCATCATCCTAATCCCAAAACCAGATAAAGACACAACAAAGAAAGAAAACTTCAGGCCAATATCACTGATGAACATAGATGCTAAAATCCTCTACAAAATATTGGCAAACTGCATCCAACAATACATTAAAAAAAATCATACACTATGCCCAAGTGGGATTCATCCCAGGGATGCAAGGATGGTTCAACATTCACAAATCAGTAAATGTAATATATCACATAAACAAAAGCAAAGACAGAAAACACATGATCATATCAATAGATGCAGAAAAAGCATTTGAAAAGGTACAGCACCCAATTGTGATAAAAACACTCAGCAAGGTGGGAATAGATGGATCATTCCTCAACACAATAAAGGCAATATTTGACAGACTTTCAGCTAATATCATACTCAATGGACAAAAACTAAAAGCTTTTCCACTAAGATCAGGAACAAAACAAGGTTGTTCACTTTCACCTCTTTTATTCAATACAGTATTGGAAGATTTAGCCACAGCAATCAGACAAGAAAAGAAAATAAAAGGCATCCAAATCAGAAAGGAGGAAACAAAACTGTCATTGTTTGCAGATGACATGATAGTGTACATAGAACATCCTATAGACTCCACCCCAAAACTGCTCAATCTAATAAATAAATTTGGCAAAACAGCGGGATACAAAGTCAATATCCAGAAATCAAAGGCATTTTTGTATACCAACAATGAAACAGCAAAAGCAGAAATCAAGAAAAAATCCCATTTGATATAGCAAAAAGAAAAATAAAATACCTAGAAATAAACCTAACCAAGGAGATAAAAGACCTGTATGCAGAAAACTACATAACACTGAAGAATGAAATCAAGGAAGATACAAACAAATGTAAACATATACCGTGTTCATGGATTGGAAGAATTAACGTCATCAAAATGTCCATATTACCCAAAGCAATATACAGATTCAATGCAACACCTATTAAAGTACCAATGGCTTATTTCTCAGACATAGAAGAAACACTTCAAAAACATATGTGGAACCATAAATGACCCAAAATAGCAGCTGCAATTTTGAGAAAGGAGAACTAAATAGGAGGGATACAATACCTGATACCAAACTGTACTACAAGGCCACTGTAATCAAAACAGCCTGGTACTGGCATAAAAACAGAGACATGGACCAGTGGAACAGAACAGAGAACCCAGAAATAAACCCAAGTCTCTACAGTCAGTTAATATTCAACAAAGGGGGCAACACCATAAAATGGAGTAAAAATAGTCTCTTCAACAAATGGTGTTGGGAGAACTGGATAGCTACGTGCAAAAAAATGAAACTTGAACACCAACTTACACCATACACAAAATAAATTCAAGATGGATAAAAGACTTAAATATAAGCTGTGACACCATTAAAATCCTAGAGGAGAACATAGGCAGGGAAATCTCAGATATCTCATGCAGCAACATTTTTACTGATATGTCCCCCAGAGCAAGGGATATAAAGGAAAGAATAAACAAATGGAATTTCATCAAAATAAAAAGCTTCTGCACAGCTAAAGAAAACAGTATTAAAATAAAAAGAGAACAAACCATATGGGAAAACATATTTGCCAATGATACCTCAGACAAGGGTTTGATCTCCAAAATATATAAAGAACTTACTCAAATCCACTCTAAGAAGACAAGCAACCCAATTAAAAAGTGGGCAAAGGACTTTGACACACTTTTCCAAGGAGGACATACAGAGGATTCAGAGACACATGAAAAGATGCTCAATATCACTAGCCATCAGAGAAATGCAGATTAAAACCACAATGAGAGACCACTTCACACCAGTCAGAATGGCCATCATAAACAAATCAACAACAAGTGTTGGAGAGGTTGTAGAGAAAAGGGGACCCTAGTTCACTGCTGGTGGGATTGCAGACTGGTACAACCACTATGGAAAACAGTATAAAATCTTCTAAGAAAATTAAAACTGGAACTGCCTTTTGACCTACCAATTCCACTGCTAGGATTATATCCTAAGAACTCTGAAACACCATTCCAAAAAAATCTATGCACCCCAATGTTCATAGCAGCACAATTTACAATAGCCAAGTGTTGGAATCAACCTAGGTGCCCATCAGTAAATGAATGAATCAAAAAGCTATGGTACATATACACAATGGAATTCTATGCAGCAGAAAGAAAGAAGGAGCTCCTACCCTTTGCAACAGCATGGATGGAACTGGAAAGCATGCTGAGTGAAATAAGCCAGGGTGTGAAAGACAAATACCACATGATCTCATCTTTAACAGGAACCTAAACAACAAAACAAACAAGCAAGCAAAATATAACCAAAGATATTGAAATAGAAAACAGGCTGACAGTAACCAGTGTGGAGAGGGGAGGGAATTTCAGGGGAAAAAGGGAAGAGATTACAGGAACAAGTATAAAGGACACATGGGCAAAAAGCAGGGTGTGTGGAAATGGGAGGGAGGTGGGGAGCACTGGGCAGATGGACTGGGATGGGAGTAAAAGACAGAAAACTGTACTTGAACAACAATTAAAATAAAATTTAAAAAGTTTAAAAAAGAAAGAAGGAGACCCTCAACTAGACTCTCTGTAAAGTGTAAAGAAAAATAGATATTCAAGTTGCTCCAGGAAAGTATCCAGTCATCCATATGACAACAACCTAAAATTATTAATAGTTTTTCACACACTCAAGTCATTGGGATGCATCAAAACCAAGGATTATAACCTCAAAGGGCTCTTTGCGTAAGGCAGGTGATGTGGGTCAGATGAAGACTGGAGTGAATTAGATAGTTTAAGTCCTATCAAATGGAGAAAGCTCTTACTTAGCTACAAATTGCTGTCATTGTGCTTCAACAGAGAACCTGTGTTGACAGATATTTGAGTGTTTCAAAAGAAATAATTTTATGTTAGTGAATTTTTATGTAAATGTTTCTATCTTTACACATTACCATTTAAAAGAACAAACACTGAGCTAGCCGATGAAATTTATCCACGGCCACTGGACTTTTAATCTTCTTGAAACTAAAAGTTTGTAATTTTGGCTTTGAGATAATTTTGTTAGAAGGACTCCAAACTTTTCTTTCACTTGTAAAAGTAGCTATTTTCATTGCCCCTAAATCTAATTCTTCCATATATATCAGAGTCCTCCTTTATAGTGTTCCAGGAATTTATAAACAGGGCCCTGCTCAACTTACCTGTGTCATTTATTTGATTTTAATCATAACCCCTTTCAGCATTCTTGTTTCTGAACAAATATTACAGACTAGTCTAGGTTCCTAGGACAGTGTTTCTATAAACATAGAAATGTTTATAGCTAAAATTGGTATCATATTGGGACATCTAAAATGAGTATAACCTCCTCCTATTAGAAGAAACCAAAGCCAGAGAGACAAAGTGCATCATTCAAAGGTCATACAATGAGTTTTTGGCAAAGTGCATATAATCACTAGCTTTACTGACTCTCACTTTTTTGTCTTCCTTGTGCCTGGGCTGAGAGCTCATGATGCATTTGATTAATCTTTTCTTGGTTGTTTTAATTAGCTGTTTCTGTGTAACAAATGAAATGTCAGCAGCATACCACAATATGCAGTGATGTGTCACCTATGTGTCTGTAGGTTAGCCAGGGTTCACCTGGCTTCAATAACACTTCCTTGAGTGTAGAACCAGGTCTGGCTCCAGTCATCAGGAATAGCCCTGCTCCCATTATGGGGCCCCATCTACCAATGGGGAAGAGGAGTGGCTACTTGAGGAGCAAACAGAAACACACATGCCCTTAAAGTCTAAGCTCAGAATTTATGTGCTGCCATTTCCACCCACATTCCTCAGGTAAAGTGGGCCATCTGACAAATCCCAACATCAATGGGACATTAAGTACATAACTCCATGAAGATCAGGACAAGAGGAAGAAATGAACATTAATCATATCTGTCACAGTTTCCATTAATTGAGGGAATGTATTATGTCTGGCATTGCACTGAGCAGTTTACAAATATTATCAAATGCAATCTTACAGGAACTCTGTGTAGTATGTATAATCACCTCTATTTCGCAGACAAAGAAACTCAGTGTTAGAGAGAGTAAACAACTTGGTGGGTTCCACACACACTAGTAAGTGGCAGAACACACTTTGAAAATAGATCACCTGCATACTTCCCTACTAAATGACACTGGATTGTTCCTCTTCCATACTCTAGAAGTCATTGTCTAACTTCAGAATCTCACTATATTTTTGAGCCTTAGAAATATATCAGTTGATCTATGTCTGCATGTTAGACAGTCAGTCATGGTCAAACCCTTGTGTGGTAAAACCCCTGTGGTTACAAGACCCAAAAGGAATAGAGGAGAAAGGCAAACAGGACTGTAAGAGGAAGACCAGCATCTTCTGTGGCAGCGATCCCATTTCATACGTTCCCAGACTGAACCCATTATTTTAAAAAAATGAATGAAAATGTAACTCTTTATCAAAATAATAGTGTGTAACTCTTGGGTAATATGTTAGCTGCTTTTAAAAAGATTTTCTTTATTTATTTTTAGAGAGAGGGAGAGAGACATTGATGTAAGAGATAAACAGATCTGTTGCCCCATTCAGGGACCAAACCCTCATCCCAGACAGGTGCTGTGACCAAAAATCGAACTGGCGACCTTTCACTTTGCAGGATGATGCTCATATGACTGAGCCACACCAGTCAGGGCTTAGCTATTTTACATTACAGCTTAGGCTTTGAGTGGGAACCATAAATAAGAGTGAACATTTTCTCTTGAAACACGGAGATTGTATGAATAACTGGAGCTGATTTAACTTGTGAGTTCAGGTAGAGAAGACACAGGGCCTTGACATTAAGTCAAATGTCACTCCCTCTCCTTTGTACTAACAGATTTCTAACCAGAAAGGGCATGATCTGGCAGTAACACTGACCATAAATGGATATATGATGAATTAGGTCCTGAGTCAGAGAGCATCAATTCTCTGATGTTCTTCTGATAAAGAGGTAGCCTAATCTTCCTGCCAGCTTTTATTGTGCCCTAAATCTTAATGCTGGATTTTCAATTTGATCCCCCTGAAAGTTGCTGTCCTGATAACTTTCTGGTCCCACCAGACTATCTCTTGAGACAGAGGAACTACCCTAATCTGACAAAGACTTTTCCTTAAAATTAAGACTCTGGATTTGACTCAGACTCATTCTCTCCACTATCACAGGCCCAAAAGATTTGGCAAGGACCTGCTGATAGACCTGATTTTACTGTTCACTAAACAAGACTGAAAAGTCACAGTGCTTTAACAGGGAATCTATGTTGCCAGATCTTTGAGCATTTCAAAATATATTTTATTTTTATGTAAATGGAATTTTACAGAAACTGTCCCAGTTGGTATTTTGATCACAAAGGAAATCCAGGGTAGTTTCAAACCCTCAATTAGCCACCATCAGAGGTCAGTAGGAAAAGGGTCTTACCTAAGGCCAGACTTGTCAACATCAGCATCACTTTTAGGTGTGTACCACTGAGTGCTGCCTTCTCCATGGCTATTCTGGATCCCAGTGACAAACTACGATCTAGTCCAGGGGTCAGCAAATTATGGCCTGTGGGCCAAATTTGGCTCACTGACTGTTTTCATAAACAAAGTTTTATTAAAACTCAGCAATGCTCATTTTTAATGTATTGTCTACAGCTGCTCTTATACTATAACAGCAAAGCTGAGTTGTGACAGAGACCATATGGACTATGAAACCTACAATATTTACAATCTAGCCCTTTGTAGAAAAAAGTTTGTCAATCCCTGTCTAGTATTTGGGATATCTACAGAGATTGGTTCAGGCCCTTGAGCTGAGAATTATCTTCTGCACAGCTCACTGTCTCTCAAGTTTTAGAGAAATACTCTATCTTGTATTTGGGGTGTAGTTATCATGAGGTATGTGTTTAAAGCTTAGGTATTAGGTAAAGCTGTTTTAAGACTTCTCCACAAATTATATATTTATATTATGTATATATTTATGTTCTTGGACAATATTTCCATTGAGAAGTCGGGTCCTTATCCCCTCCTCTTGATTATGGGAAGGCTTGTAACTCATGTATAACCCAAAGTCTGTGGCAGATGTAATGCTATGTAACTGCTGAAGCTCCCTATGAGAAAGAGTCTAGTTTTTATCTTGTGTCCTGCAACACTTACACTGGAATCTGGAGCCACCATTTAAGAAGTTTCATTGACCAGAGGCCACCATACTGTGAAGAATGTCAAGCCACACAGGAAGGCCATTGAGAAGATTCTCTAATCAATCATCCTGGCTGAGTTTCCAACAGCCAGCATCATCAGCCAGCATCACCAGCCAGCAATGTAAATAAGTGATCTTGTACAGCCAGCCCAGTTAAGCCTTCAAATCACTATAGCAACTCCCAACATCTGACGGCAATTTTATGAGAATCCCCAGCTGGGCCCTGCCTGAATTCTTCACTCACAGATCATGAGGAAACTTAAACAGCTCATTTTTTTGTTATGGCAAAAGTATAACATTAAATTTACCATCTTAACCTTTCTTAAGCCTACATTTTATATTGTTGTGCAGCAGATCTCTAGCACTTTCTCATCCTAAAAAACTGTAACTATACCCACTAAACACTTACTCCCCTCTTCCAAGTTCTTGGCAACCACCTTTCTGCTCTCTGTCTCCATGATTTTTGACGATTGTAGGTACTTCATATGAGTGCAATCAGCCAGGATTTGTCTGTTTGTGATTGCCTAATTTCACTTGACATAATGTCCTCAAGGTTTATCCGTGTAACATGTGTCAAAATTTCCTTATTTTTTAAAGCTGGATAATATTCCATTGTATGTATATTCCACATTTTCTTTATCCCATCCATCTGTGTATATATATTTGGATTGCTTCTACCTCTTGGATATTGTGAGTAATGCTGTGATAAACACAAGAGTGCAAATATCTCTTCAAAATCATGTTTTAAATTCTTTGAGATATACGTTCAGTAGTGGAATTGCTAGATAATCTGGAAATTCCATTTTTAATTTGTTGAGGAACCTTTTTCATAATGGCCATAGAATTTTACATTTCCACCACCATTATAGAGAGTTCCAATTTCTCCACATCCTCACCAGCATTTCCTGGGTTTTTTTAACAGTGTTCATTCTCACAGGTGTGAGGTAGTATTTCATTGTGGGTTTGATTTGCATTTCTCTTATGAGTAGAAATGCTGAGTATCTTCTCATATACTTATTGGCCATTCACTTATATTCTTTGAAGAATTGTCCATTCAAATTCTTTGTTCATTTTTAATTAGATTTTATTGTTATTGACTTATGGAAGTTCATTATATATTATTTTATTAACCTTTTCTTATTCTTTATTTTTATTTAGTCTTTTTAAAATATATTTTATTGATTATGTCATTACAGTAGTCCCATTTCCCCCCTTCATTCCCCTCCACCCTGCACATGCCCTCCCACCCACACTACCCCCCTTTAGTTCATGTCCATGTGTCATAAGTTCTTTAGCTTCTACATTTCCCACACTACTCTTGCCCTCTCCCTGTCTATTTTCTCCCCACTGTCTATGATACTTATTCTCTCTACCTCCTCCCCCACCTCCTCCAACGCCCCTGTTGCTAACCTTCCACGTGATCTCCATTTCTGTGGCTTTGCTCCTGTTTTAGGTGTCCCCTTAGTCTGCTATTGTTTTAGGTGTGGTTGTTAATAACTGTGAGTTTGCTGTCTTTTCACTGTTCATATTTTTTATCTTCTTTTTCTTAGATAAGTCCCTTTAATATTTCATATAATAAGGGCTTGGTGATGATGAACTCCTTGAACTTAACCTTATCTGAGAAGCACTTTATCTGCCCTTCCATCCTAAATGAAAGTTTTGCTGGATAGAGCAGTCTCGGATGTAGGTCCTTGCCTTTTATGATTTGGAATACTTCTTTTCAGCCCCTTCTTGCCTGTAAAGTCTCTTTTGAGAAATCAGCTGACAGTCTAATGGGAATTCCTTTAGAATTTCCCCTTATCTCTTGCTGCTTCTAGAATTCTCTCCTTCATTTTAATCTTGGCCAATGTAATTATGATGTGCCTTGCTGTGTTCCTCCTTGGATCCACCTTGTTTGAGACTCTCTGAGCTTCCTGGACTTCCTGGAAGTCTATTTCCTTTGCCAGATTGGGGAAGTTCTCCTTTATTATTCATTCAAATAAGTTTTTCATTTGTTGCTCTTCCTCTTCCCCTTCTGGTACCCCTATAATTTGGATGTCGGAACATTTAAAGATGTCCTGGAGGTTCCTAAGTCACTCCTCACTTTTTTAAATTCTTGTTTCTTCATTCTTTTTTGTTTGGTTGTTTCTTTCTTTCTTCTGGTCCACTCCATTGATATGAGTCCCAGTTTTCTTCCCATCACTATTGGTTCCCTGTGCATTTTCCTTCATTTCACTTAGTGTAGCCTTCATTTTTTTCATATAATTTGCGACCAAAATCAACCAATTTTGTGAGCATCCTGATCACCAGTGTTTTGAACTGTGCATCTGATAGGTTGGCTATCTCTTGGTCGCTTAAAAGTATTGGCTCTGGGGCTCTGAGCTTTTCTTCTGTTTGAGTCATTTTTGGTCAGGTGTCGCCTGCTACATGTGGGTGGTGGAGCCTTAGATGTTTACAAGGGTGGGGCAACCTACTCACCGGGTTGTGATGCTATCTGTGGGGGCGGGGTCAGAGAGGGAACAATGGCGCCTGTTCCATGCCATGTCAGATTTGCGTCCCCTCTGCTGCCTCCCACATGCAAACTGGGCCTCCCTAGCGCTGATTCCCAGGTGGGCACACCTATGCATGCTCCAGGATCCTGGGAGTGTCCCCAACAACCTCTCCTGTGAGGTTGGGAGCCTCTCCTGGCACCTTTTCATTCGGTGTTTTTAGACTTTATTTCCTATTGCTGGGGCCCTGGGCTGTACAGTCCATCTCACTGCCCACTCTTGCCTAGTTTATCTTCGCTTGAATGTGTGTCCGCAGTCAGCCAACTGTCCTGCGTGCCCTGTGTGCTCTGCTCGTCTCCTCCCCGCATCTGGGGTCCGCAAGCTCCATGCCACTTATGCTCCCCAGCACTCCCGGGTCTGGCAGCCACTGCATTTTTCTGCAGCGTTCCCTCTCTGCTGGCCTCAAACTCCACCCCTCTTACTGGTCTGGTTGAATGGTTGTCGGACTTCTGTAGTTCAATTTTCTGTGCTCTGGTTGTGTTATTGTTTGTAAATATTTGTTGTCCTTAATCTTGGTTGTGAGAGGAGGTACAGTGTTCCACCTATGCCTCCATCTTGGCTGGAGGTCTTATTTAATCTATGCTGTGTTTTTTCCATTACCATTTAGTACCCTCATGACCCTCTCCCCACAGCAATCTGCACACTGGTGTCCATGTCCATGGGTCCTTTTTCCTTTTTACTCAAATGGCTCATTTAAGCCTCTAAGTTCCAGGGTAATTTTTTTTATGCAGCAAAACTACCAGAACACAAATGATCTACCTGCAGTGGGAAATTTCCATTTAAAAAGTGGTATAGGTTTAATGACTGGATGAAAAGTGGAAACTTGAAAAACCTTGAAGAGACTTTTAGTAAAAGCCCAAAGGGCATCAAACGGAGTGTTAATGAAAGCTTAAAGGGCCTCAAGGAGGCTGTGGGTAGGTAAGAGCTTATGGGAGAGTAAGGAAAATGTCATTAAAGGCTGGTTGAAGGGAGACCATAGTTTTGCAGTGGCATGAAATGTAGCAAAACTCTCCTCTTCACTAACCTGTATAATAAGAAATATACCTGAGAACTCAGTCATCTGGCTAAGGTTGTTTCTTGACAGGCCACTGAAGGTGGCATCTGGCTTCATCCCAAACCCACAGAAAAAATCTGAAATGAACTAGAAAGTGAACAGCTCAGTTTTCAAGTAGGATTTAGAGAAATTGTAAATAAGGGAAGACATTTGGGGTTCAAAAATAAAACCATTTCCTATGTTCAATCTCTCCTAGCAAAAGATTCTCAATGTAAGAAAGGACCTCAAGGCAAGAGTCAAATCCAGGTTGAAATTTTAAGATCCTTTTTTAAGACATCAGAAAGATCAAAAGTGGTGAGCACAGACCCTTTCAAAAGGACAATAAACCATCCAACAATTTTTTATGATTAATTTTTTCTTCACTTTTATTGTTGACACTATTATAGGTGTCCCCATGTTCCCCTTTACTCACCTCCACCCAGCTCCCAGCTCCCTTCCCTCTGGCCATCATCACACTGTTGTCTGTGTCCATAGGTTATGCATATAAATTATTTGGCTAATCCCTTCACCTTCTTTCATCCAGTTCCACAATACCTCTTCCCTCTGACAACTATCAATCTGTTCCACGTGTTCAGGCCTGTTTCTATTTTGTTCATCAGTTTATTTTGTTCATTACATTCCACATATAAGTGAGATCATATGGTATTTGTTTTTCTCTGACTGGTTTCTTTCACTTACCATAATAATCCCCAGGTGCATCCATGTTGTCTCAAAAGGTAAGATTTCCTTCTGTTTTATGACCACATAGTATTTCATTGTGTAGATGGAAAACTTTGTTCTCCACTGCTGATGGCACTTGCACTATTTCCAGGTCTTGGCTATTGTAAATAACATTGCTATGCACATAGTGGTCCATATAGTCTTTCAAATTGGTGCTTTGGGATTCTTAGGATGTAGTCCCAGTAGTGGAATTTCTGGATCAAAGACAGCTCCATTTTTAATTTTTTAAGAAAACACCATACTGTTTTCCATGGTGGCTGCACCAGTCTGCATTCCCACCAACAGTGCAGTAGGGTTCCTTTTTCCCCACGTCCTTGGCAGCACTTGTTTGTTGACTTATTGATGATAGCCATTCTAGTAGGTGTGAGGTGATATCTCATTGTGGTTTTAATTTGCATCTCTCTGATGAGAAGTAGAAAAACTCAGACAGTACAATCTCAGACATCTCTCATAGCAAGGCAAATAAAGGAAAAAAATAAACAAATGAATGGATCATAAAACTATGGTACATTTACACAATGGAATTCTACACAGCAGAAAGAAAGAAGGAGCTTTTACCCTTTGCAACAGCATAGATGGAACTGGAAAGCATTATGATAAGTGAAATAAGCCAGGTGGTGAAAGACAAATACCACATAATCTAACCTTTAACAGGAACCTAAACAACAAAACAAACAAAATATAACCAAAGACACTGAAATAGAGAACAGGCTGACAGTGACTAGAGGGAAGAAGGGAGGGAATTTCAGGGGAAAAGGGGAAGGGTTTACAGAAACAAGTATGAAGGACACATGGACAAAAACTAGGGCATGTGGACATAGAAGAGAGGTGGGGAGGGCTGGGATGGTGGGCTGGGATGGGAATAAAAGGCAGAAAACTGTACTTGAACAACAATTAAAATTAATTAATTAAAAAATAAAAATAAAAAAAATGAATAGGACTACATCAAATATAAAAGATTCTGCACAGCAAAAGAAAGCGTTAACAAAATTTAAATGGGAACCCACTGTATTTGGAGAACATATTTACCAATGTTACATCTGATAAGCAGTTAATTTCCAATATATATAAAGAACTTACAAAACTCAACACCAGAAGACAAACGCTAATTTAAAAAATGGGCAAAGTGTTGCCAGCCAAAGTGTTGCCAGCCAAGATAGTATATATACATAGGTATATATGCTTTGCCTCCTCACACAACCAAAAGAACAAATTTTAAAAAATAACCAGAACTGCCAGAAAATCAAACTGTATGGAAGTCTGACAATCAAGGACTTAAGGAAGAAATATTCATCCAGACTGCTAGAAGGCAGGGAGATGGGCAGCTGGAACAGAAAGGATGTTCAGCAAGTAGGCGGCTGACAGACCTGGTAGACCCATATTTGCATGAAGATAAACCAGGAGCAACAACTGGAGAGCAAGACAGACAGCTCGACCTAGGGTTCCTGTGAGGGGAAATAAAGCCTCAAAACCTCTGCTGAAACCTGTGCAGTTGAGGCAGTGAGAGAAACTTCCAGCCTCACAGGAGAGTTCACAGAGGAACCCACAAACTCACCTACCTGATAATCAGGTAGAATGTACACAAACTCACCTACCTGATAATCAGCACCAGAAGGACTCAATTTGCTTGCAGGTAGTGGAGAAAGTGACTGAAAACCATTAGAGAGCTGAACAAGTGGCATTGTTCCCATTCGGACCCCACCCCCACGTACTGCATGACATTGCACAGACATGTGTTGCCCTGCCCTGGCAAACACCTAAGGGTCTGTCCCTTACTATACAAGAGGTTCACTGAGTCAGAAAAATATGCCCAAATGAAAGAACACATTAAAGCTGCAGAAAACATACAACTAAGGGATGAAGAGACAGCCAACCTAACAGATGCACAGTTATCAGGATGCT
>PVKM010016177.1:0-27179 GCA_004027735.1 Carollia perspicillata
AGTGGAGAACAGAAGGGAAGGGGCGAGCGAAGGAACACGAGTGCAGGACTCATGGGCACAGACAAATGTGGGGATTGACTGTGGGAGTGGGGGTGGCAATGAGGAAAAAGGTGGGACAACTTTAACTGAACAACAATAAAAAAATTGAGAGCCCAGAAATAAACCCATTAAATTATCCACATAATATGAAAAAAAACATGGCTTTTCTTCTTATAATTGCAACAAATTATGTATTTAAAACACGGGTGGTAAAATTCAATATGAAAACACTGGAGACAGTGGGGGAGAGGGAGAGAGAGAGAAGGGGGAGGGAGAAGAGAAAGAGGCAGGCATACTGGTCTCTGGTCAGCTGCGACCATTACAGCTGGCCAGCAGCAATGAATGAAGAGACATCTCACACAAGCAGAGGGAGATGGACCTTCGGGTGACTTTAGCCGTAGCTGACTTTGACCGTGAGTGTAGGAATGATTCCGAGAAAAAGCTGTCCAATTGTGAATAGTCAACAATTTAAGCCACTCGTTTTGCGAATTTGCTACAGGACATGAGACACCAGAACAATCTGTGAAGGATGCCTGAGCTTAGGAAGCTGTAATTAATAGTGACACCTGTCAGCAGATCTTTGTGATTTTCTTTAGTAATAATGAGTAACCACAGAGGAAAAAGCAGAAATTATGGTACACTCTTCATGAAATGGAAAAATACTAACAAAAAACTTTTCAAAACAGAAATTTAAAAAATGGCTAATACACTATTTTTTAGTGGAAGTCATTAATTTTGTGAGTCAATGTGAGTGGCAATTGAAAAGTATATGAATCATAAATATTGGAGGTATATAAAATAATTATTAATTGAAAATAAAGCTAAGGAATTTTAAAATCATGCAATGTAAATACTCTGGTATTTTTCATGTTAAATAACTTCTTAAAATTGTTAAATATTCAGATGATATGCACATTTTATGATTACTCTCACAAATAATGTGTTTATATATTTCTAATACTCAGTTTTAAAAAAATGGGAATCACAAAATAATAATAAATCACTAACAATAGAAGAATAATATAACTTCAAACCAAATATGTGGACATTAGAAATAAAACAGAGGTAAATTTTTATGTGTTCTTGAACTTTAAATATTAAATTTAAAATAATTAACATTGACTATTTTAATGCTTATTTAGTTTTTTATAGTTTTCGAACAATAATGTTATATAATATTTGTTTTAAATCACAGTGAAAAGCCTAGTGGAAGGAAAATTGTCACCCTTATAAAATATTTTATCAAGTGAACTTAGAATATTGTAAAAGTTTTCTATTGACAGCTTTCAGGATATTTTAAGTGTTTGAAATTTTGAGAATATATTTAGAATGTCAACATACATATTCATATCTCTCTTAATAATCTACTAATTTGGGTATTGGTGACTCATTTTCATGCCTTTTTCAACCTTACTGGATTGGATCATGTGGCTTTCACCATGTCAAATTTTATTTTAACAGTTTCCTTAAAAAAGAAATAGCAGCTGCTTAGGATATATTAATAATTCCCTGGGTAGGAGTTTAGCAATTATATTTGCAAAATATGTTTCAATATGCTTGTGCATATTGACTTGAAAAACTACTTGACTCTTGAATTTTTCTATCCACACTAATTGAATTAATGAATTACCAAAACAGTAGCAATTTGATTAAAGAAAGTACATCCTAACCAATAAAATAAAGCCTACTTCATTTTACCTTCCAATAAATATCTCATTCTAAAGCTTTGTATACCAATTACATTTAAGAATAGTAAATATATAAAGTGTAAGTATACGCTGAATTAGAAGAAATATTTTTGGTTGTTTTTCCATCAAATTTCCACCGTGTTATGATAACTAATGTGTTGATCTATCTGATGCTTATTAACACAGAATTTTTAACATTGATTTAACATATAATTTATCCTTATTTAATCCATACAATAAAATTATTATTTTGTGCGGGTACTGGAGTCATTACCGGCAGAATGTTCCTCCCTCATTTTTGTTCATAGTTTCCCAAGGTAAAATGTACAAATAGTGAACTTTCCTTTGGCAAGGAATAATTCTGATTAGCCACACTACTTTCATATGGCTGTTGGAGGAATGGATCCACTGGTGAAAACTAGACAAGAAAGCAAAAAAATTCTGCAAAGACACTCATAACATCTTTCTATTATAACGTCTAATTCTGCAAAACCTCCATTAACATTAAAATGCACATAGCGAAAGGCAAAGAGAGGCACATAATCCTTGCAATTCCATGTTCAATAAATATATTTTGAATATTAAATATGCTTAAAATTCATGCTTGGCATCCATGGGCTCATGGTTCTGGAATATAAATGTTATTTCACAGAAGTTCTAGAGAAACTATAAAAGTGAAATCAGCATTTTAAAAAAACTCTAGTGTTCTTAGCATTGCAGTTTAAAAGAACAGGCAACCATGCAGCTGACTGACATTATGTTAACTCCATTGTTAACAGTAGTCTTTTAAAACTACTTAAAAGACTAAAAACACTCTGATTGACCCCTGCAAAAAAATACATGAGACTAGAAAAAAACAGCAAATTTAGGAGTTAGCAAATAGTAAGTAATGGTTATTCAGGGGATATTTTTATAAATAGCAAGGTGTATTTTATATAAAATTCTGTATGTTTCAAATCTTTATGAAAATAGTCTTCATAATTATTAATTTGAGAACATATACACTGAAAAAAGTATAACTTCTTAAACATGACCTAATTCTGATCAGTGACAAAATAGGAAATCCTTAATTAACATTATGGTATAGACATTTATATGTTCCTTGACTAAATTTAAAAATAATTTATTGTTAGTATAATCCTGATAATGCCAAGTACACATTATTAATCACTGCATTTTGTTCAGTTAAACATGTATGTAATATTGGCCACAAGAAATATACAGAATAGGTATTGATCCAAGAGGGCAGTGGTAAAAAATACCATTTACTCAATCAACAATGTACAATAAGCCCAGGCTGGTGTAGCTCAGTGGATTGAGTGCAGGCCTGTGAACCAAGGGGTTGCAGTTCGATTCCCAGTCAGGGCACATGCCTGGGTTGTGGGCCAGGTCCCCAGCAGGGGATGAGTGAAAGGTAATCACAGTCTGATGCTTCCCTCTGTTCCCCTTTCCCTTCTCCTCTCCCTGAAAATAAAGAAACAAAATATTTATTAAAAAAACATACACTAAGAACACATTATATGTTATGCTTATGTGAACTTGTTGATGAAAATAACAAAATGTTTTGATGATGTTAAATTCTAGTGGCAGCTATAATATAAATAGTTGAATATGTTATGTGCAAATAACAATTAGCAGAAAAATTCTGATTTCAGTAGATGTAATTGTGCCATTACAAGGTAGAGGGAGGAGAGGTTACATTTCTTTTCTTTTCTTTTTTTTTAAAGATTTTGTTTATTTATGTTTAGAGGGGAAGGGAAGGAGAGAGGGAGAGAAATATCAATGTATGGTTGCCTCTTCGTGTGTCCCCTGCTGGAAACTGGCCTGCAACCCAGGCATGTGCCCTGACTGGGAATCGAACCGCGATCCTTTGCTTCGCAGGCCCGCACTCAATCCACTGAGCTACACCAGCCAGGGCGAGAGGTTATATTTCTTGATTGAGAGAATAAAGAGACAGTTTAATAAACTTGTCTTGAGCTTTGGTAAAGTAAGTAGTTTTACTTCTAATTTTTATTTTTAATTTGTATAAGAAGGATTTTCTACAACTGCCTTTATTATATTATATCACTTGAATATGCTACAAAATTTACTTATTTTAATAGCTAGTATATCTATATATGCACAGGTACAATTAGGACTTAGCCTTGTATCAGGCTGAATGTTCTTCATTGGATTAGCATTGAAAAATCAAGGATTAAAATTTTAAGATCAGGCCTGCAAATATCAATGTATGTGTAGTTAAGTAGCAGGTTAAAATTAAATTTTTCTATGTGTACCCCTAGATGTTTCTTTATTTTTCATTTTGCAGTCAAACACAATTATGTCAAAAAGCCAAAGTGCATGAATAACTTCACTTATCATGTCTTTTTGCAATATACATACAATATACATACATAAATGCACACACCTAAGCATATATGCATATATATGTGCATTTTTTACAATTTCTTTTGTATTTCAATTATCAGACTAAGCTTAATCATTGCTTAATATAACATGTGGTATTGCCCCCAAATTATGTATCTATGCTTGTTTTCAAGCTTCATAGTGATGGTTATTAGTTTCCTGGAATTTCCATAACAAATTATAACAAATGTGGTGCTTTAAAAAAGCAGAAATTGGTTGCCTCACAGTTCTGGAGGCGAGAATTCGGAAGCCAAGTTGTCAGCAGGCTTGTGCTCCCTCTGAAGGCTGCTGGGTGCAATGACACTTTACCCATCTTACGCTTGTGGTTGTTGCCAGTAATCTTTGCTGTTCTTTGGTTTAACGATGCATCTCAATTCAACCCACTACCATTGTCCAAAGGGATCCAAATGCCTGTGACGAAAAGTTATAAAGTAATGTGAAAGAGCCAGAAATCTCTCTAAAAATTTTGCACGTTGTGGTATTTTTTATAGCATATGTATGTTTATTTTGGTCTAATTATTTTCTATTGGAAATTATTTTTCTTAAGTAGTAAATTGCATGGTAAATGTAAAAGGCATGATCAGGTTACTGCATTTCTACAGTTTTATATATTTATTATATTTTTAAACTTATCCGGGTACCTGTTGGTCTGTCCAGAAAGTATCCATCCACATACTGTGAAAAATAAAGGCATTTATTGAAGAAGATACAAGAAACATTGTACACAACACAATGACTCTGCAGTCTCCTTCAAAGTAGGCACCTTGGGACCTCACAAAGATCTTCCAATTGTCACCAGCTGCCTTTTCATGTTTTCTCAAATCTCACAGATAGTCTAAAATCTCTTCCCTTCCAAAGGTGATTTTAGTTTTGGGAAATCCAGAAGTTGCAGAGAACCAAATTAGGCTAGGGGAGCTGAGTTATCTAGGTTGATTTGATGTTTCACAAAAAGCTCTGCATAAGGTGTAATGCATGAATGGTTACATTGTTGTGATAAAGTTGCCAATCATCAGTTACCCATAGGTGCAGCCTTCTGAATCATCAGAACAGCTTCTGCAGAGGAATATTCAGCTTAAAGCAAAATTTGAGGCAGATTTGTTGCTCTACTCACTCAGTGATTTTTATTGCGATGGCCACACAGTACACACGCTCACTCAATGGTGTTTTCCACCCCCACTGACTAGTACAGTGAAGTCGTCATTGTTCATGCATGCGCATTCCAGTCCACTCTCCTTGGCTGCCAGGTTACATTGTCACACAAACCATTCTTATTTATTTATAAATATATATATATATGTATATGTGAGAATATATATAAATTCAATCTTATTTTTCAAGGCATTTAAGAAAATACAATCCATTTTACATAAGCTACTTAGAAATTGAATTTTTATGAAAGTCCTTTAATAACCTATATAGGTGATTAATATTTGACTATAAAAATTACAATGTACAGCCCTGGCTGGTGTAGCTCAGTGGATTGAGCACAGGCCTGTGAAGCAAAGGGTCACCAGTTCGGTTCCCACTCAGGGCACATGCCTGGGTTGCAGGCCAGGTCCCTGGTGGGGACACATGAGAGGCAACCACACATTGATGTTTCTCTCCCTCTCTTCCTCCTTCCTGTCCTCTCTCTCTAAAAATAAATAAATAAAATATTTTTAAAAATTACAATGTACAGAAACTCAGGGATTATAAAAAGACCATCATTTTCTGATTATTTTTAAAAAATAGAGCAACACCAGGGCATATTTTTGGTGTAACAGTTTATCCCACATATAAGCTGTTACCACCAAACTAAAGGAAAAGTTTAGGAACAATGAGTACATAAAATCACAGTTTTTTAAAGATAGGGATTTTACCGAAAAGAGATAGATCATCTCTTTACTGAAAATTTTGTTGCAAGCAGAGCAGATTACAGAATAAACCAAATCAAATCCACAATTCAATGGCGTCATTTAACCTTATTAAGATAGTATCATAAAAAGTTACTCTTTATCCCTGGAAATTTTGAGAGTTACCAAAAAGTACAATTATAGATAAGTGGGGTAGTTTTACATCAAGCCTCAATTCCCTAAACAAAAAAGGCAAAACCTCTTTTTGGCACCAGCAGAATCTACAAATGTATCAGAGGAAGATGTCAAACCAAAATATTTTACTCTGGGAATGCATATTGAAATATTGGTAAAGTAGAAGGCAAACATGCCTCTGTAAGATAAAATGTTATATTTTTGATCTATTAACTTTTGATACAACACTTTTTCTAGTGTATTTATGAATTACACCCAAAGATCCCTGTGTCCAGATTCATACTTTACCATTCTTTTCCCATCAAACATAAAAACATTTATGCTGTCACAGCATTTAGAGATAACAGCTGAAGCAGTGCTCTCAATATGTACATGTGCAAAATACCAACACGCTTGGTGTTATATTGTATTTGGAGAACAATGTTCCTAGATTTAAACCATTTTATTTTGGGAGAAATACATGCTGACCATATTTGCCCACCTTTTATTCTCTGTTCAGTATCTCTGTTGATTACAACTAACAATTTCCCTTTTTTCCTAAAAACAGACTCATGCCTTCTTTTAGGAAGTACTAATTTCATTTCCAAACCATCACTCTGTCCCAACCATAAGTTTCTAGTGGTGGCCTTAAATATTGCTAAGGGTGTCTGTCTGTAGCTGATCCTTCCCAGAATTATCTATAAAAGTATCCCCTTCATCTATACGTTCAAACAATGTGGAAATAACTTGTCAAATAAATGCTAACAGAGAACAAAGAAGCAAACTAAATTATTATTAATAGTTTTCCCTATCAGAACAATGGGTTATGGAACTACTAAAACACTGTTTAGAGTAATACGCATTCGGTAACAAACATAATGAGAGGGATTTGTGGGTATTTCATTTTATGGGAAGTCATTTCTTAACTAAGGGTTGCCATCTTTTCTTCTTTCTTTATTCAGTGGTTTTTAGAGAGAGAGAGAGAGGGAGGAAGAAGGGGCTATAGAGAGAGACACATCAATTTGTTGTTCTAATTATTTATGCTTTCATTGCTTCAATCTTGCATGTGCCCTGACAGGGGATCAGCATGTAACCATCCATGCCTCTTACTTTGTAGCATAAAACATTATTTTGACAAATTGGTGATGGATTTTAACCTTGTTAAGTATGAACATAAATTATGAAGCATAAGTTATTGGTTGTGTATAAACAATTGATTTGTCTTTTCTTAAGTATAGGTTCTTCTCTTTTTTTTAACCAAAGTATTTGTAATGAGCATTCCTTGATTTAAGAAAAATGTGAAACGTGCCTACAATTTTATTTGCTTCATTAAAAAATATATAAATTAATTATTGGATGCTTATTTTGGAAGGAAGTTGAAAATAAATACACAGAAATCTTCTTTCCCCTTTTCGAATACTTTTCATTGGTTAACACCAATGTGAAGTCAAAGGATATGGGGACATGTGACATGCTGCCTACAAGTCATTGTTCCAGAGAAGAGAGCAGGAGCGAAAAGAGGGAAAAGTGGGCAAAGAAATTCAAACGGAAAATATCTGGCATAGTCAGTCTCCTTTTCTTTCATTTTTCCTCCATTTTCAGTTTAAGTAAATACAATGCATTCCCAATGAGAAGAAGTCACAAAGATATATTATCATCAATTTCATTGACGTGAATAGCCATCAAGTCTTATTTCAATTTAAGTCTAACATATTATTAGCCAGTACAGTGTTCTTCAACTAGGGTTAAACATGCATATTTAAAGATGTAAACTATAAATGTTAGAATAACCATCTCGAGGCTTGCACAGCCTTACACTGGTAATCACGGCTGCCTTCTTCCACTACCCACTGTACGTCCTCCTGTCCTCCGCTGGCACATCAGTTACAAGGGAGAAACCCGGTACTTCACTGCCGATTAGTGGTCAGAGACCTTGGTGATCACTATTAGTTCCCATTGCCATGAAGGGTGGCACTTAAAAGAAAAACCCAATGGAATTTCAGATTCCAAATAGAGTTTCTCCTGTTCTAACTGTATTTCAGCAAAATAACATTGGCGAAGGGAAGTCTTTGTTAGTTGTACCAGAGCCGCCACCTCAGGTTGCTTCACAGCTCAGCGGCATGAAACCCAAGATCTTCTTGGACAAATCATAGCCTCTAGTTTATCAGAACTGTAATGGTGGTCCTAAGTAGCACTCTTTTCCCTAAAATATCCAAATTGACTGAGACCAAAGCAGTGGGTAGAGAAAGTAAAAATATTCGTAACTTAATACGTTGGCAATAAATATGAACTTTTATTCAGCCAAGCAATGAACGTGCTGACAGAAAGACTAGAAGCAGAGAGGGTATCAGACCAACTCATCACCCTGGGGGCTGGGGTCCTATCAACAGCAGAGGATTTATCTCTGTTGTTAATGGGCTGAGCATGGAACTGTGACAGACCTCGATTTGCCTTGTTGATGGAAAGAGAGAGCTTATGAATTTATGCTTTTTCTTTCACTATGGCCATTTTTTATCTGTCTCAATAATTAAGAATGATGTGTTAGGGGGGAAGTCTCATATATATCCTCAGTGGAGGTAATTTTGTCTACTTAAGACTTAAGAGCTTCTCTGACATGGATGAAAAATTGGGGGCATTTACTTTAAATTGAGTATCCTCGTAAATTGTGATCACTCTTAGAGGCTCTTCCCCACAACTTCTTGTAAACAGTTTTGCAGTTTTGCTCTTTTCAAGTCTCTGACAAACTGGCTAACCCAGTGGTCGGTCTCCATAATTTCACGTGGCTCCTAAACTGACATTATTTCCAAGCTCACAACCCATATGATATCTGACAGGTAAATATCGGCCCGCTGGGGAATTGCTTTCAAGACCCATTTCAGGAGCATTATTGAGATACTAGTTCAGTGACTATCCTCTAAAAGCTTTTTTTTAAAACAAAGGTTCTAGTAATACTGGAAGGAAGTAAAGCCCTTGTATGTACATGTGGCAGTTGTTGTTCTAGGATGCTTATGTTTCCAGGACATGCTATGAGTCTAGCACTAATGAAAAAGGAAATAGTCATAAGCATTGTAACTAGTTGATATTTATATTTACTGTAGGGGTATAAGCTCACATTGCTCACATCACTACACATGCATACTAGAAGTGAATAATTTTTCCCAAAGGATACAGTTGGTAAGAGCTAGGTTTTTTATCATTTGTGCCAAAATGTACAAAAAAGATAAGGTGGAGGTGAGAATAATTCATGTAATCATGGATTCAAATTTAATACATACTAGGTACTCTTCTTTAGTTTAATATAGACATAGATGATTACATATACTAGTACTAATATGTGTATAAACACACAGTATATTGCATATACATTTCATCACCGTGCCATTTCAGAGTGTATAAGCAACGATAATCCATTAGCAGTAACCACGTCCAGAATGCAGATCTCAGGTTTGGGCGCTACTCCCCATACATCCAACAGAAAGGCTTCATAGATCAGCAGTCATAATAGGAGCAACAAACTCAAAAAGTCTCGGATTATATGTCAAAGTATAAAATAAATAAAATATAAATGTCATGGTATCATGAATAGGTATATCAGGTGCATGTCTCACATTCGTTAGAGATGTTTTCTTCCTTTATTAAAAATAAATGGGTGTTTGTGGGGAAAACGATTTAGTATAATTAATATTAACACTGGTTACAAATGTAAATATCACTATCAATCATAAAGCACAAGAAATCAGTTCAAAGTAGTATGTTTTAAGTTAATGACCATTAAAAAATAAATTGCTGCCAATAAGCTTTTGAAGTAAAACTTATTCTCAGAATTTCTTTCATAAAATTACTTAAAATACTTGCTAAAATACAGTCTTGATACTTCCATAAACAAATCCTGTAAGTTTTAAAGAAACTATTCTTCTAGGTGACATAGACACTAAATATGTTATCAAAGTAACTAATGTTATGAATATTCCTGATATCTTGCATAGTTGAAAGAATCACAATGAAAATAGCATACATTTTTAATGAAAAACTGAAAACAGAGAATATGGTAATTTCTTGACACTTCATGTAGTAATTTAGGCATTAAGCTTTGTTTATTTAAAAAGTTTTTACCTAAATAAAATGTGTGTATAAATTACAAAATTATTTTAAAAGATACTTATTTTATAAGATTCCAATATTGAAAGGGGGAAAGGTTACCACAAAAGTAATATCCTTGAATAAAACTAACAATATATCCTCTTTTGGAAAACATTTCATTGCTGAATACCTACTCAACTGCAACAGCTAAATGATGCTGAACATTGTGAGAAATACTGAAATCTCACAAACATTTGCTTCAGGCAAAAAGAGAATAGAATTTGCAGTTGTCCAGGATTCAATACCTCGAAGTAGCATCAAAGGTTCATACTTAAGAAAATAAGACCAGAAGTGGTGTGTAGAGCACAGAATGGTAGCATTCAGCAAATCTCAACTCCCATTTTCACCATGGTACAAAGCGTGCTTTTCTTGAGGATATCTTGTAAAGTTCTTACCAGACAGGCACCAGCCTGGACCAGGTCTGCTTCAGACCAGCCTGTAGTGTCTGTGTTCTTGACTTCGTGAAGGAAAGATTTCTCAATATGAAATCAGGTGATTTTGAGAGTATGTTTATTAAGACTGGAGACGGTGAAACAAAGAAAGGACTTAGGGTGGACCAAGTAACAGAAAAAGCCTAGGTGGGGCTGCTTTCTCTCCTAGAAATGTTCTCGGGAGGAGTGAGCCACAGTGGTGCTGCCTTTAGCTCACTGGGAAGTCAGAGAAAGGGGGTCTCTGGAGACAGGAACAGGGGGTGAGCCTGGGTCCAGCTGCCGCTGCTCACTGCTCCCCTGGCTGCAAATCTCCTTGGGACCCTTAGAGTTTAAGAGGAAATTAAAAGTTCACAACCAAGAAGGGGCACAGGTGTGCTGTAGAGTGAGCCCTCACTAAGTCTTTGTCCTGAGGGCTTTTTATTTACTTATATTTTTCTGCAGGTGAGAATCTTAGGAGAGGGTTTCAAGAGAATATTCACCAGCTTTCCAGGTATATTTTTGATTATGCTGATGCATCAAAATGAGCACATAAGGAGTTTGGTGAATATTCTTTAGTTTGTTACACTGTTTTACTTTTATCTTGAGCCTCTCTGGCTTTTGGGATTTTTGTTACTCATTCACCTGACTTCATCTGTCCTTGGATTTAGCTGACACAAACGACATTAATTACCTCTCTGTTTTCTTTTCCCCAGATCAGGAAGATTTAAGCTATGCATTTTTTTGGTTAGTGAGAAGAGGTATAAACCATTCACTCTCAAGTATCTTTGATTCTGGGGGATAAGTTCTTGCAATTCACCAGCTGATTGTAAGTTACTGAAAGAGTTAGCCATATTTCATTTTCATGTCTCAGCTTGCCCATTTCACTTGCCCAGGAATTTTCCTAGCTTGTTACTATCCTACTTGAAGTTTAGACAGTATTTGATTTTTCAGTTTATCTTTTCTAATTGCATTTATTGGAGTGACATTGGTTTACAAAATCATGAAAGTTTCAAATGTGCAACTCAGAAAAACAGCATCTGCACAAAGCATGGTGTACCCATCGCCCCGAGCAAAGTCTCTTTTTGTCCCCATTTCCACCCCCTCTTTGCGCACGTCCACCTACCTCTCACCTCTCTTTCTTTCTGGCTATCACCATACTATTCTCTCTCTCTCTCTCTCTGTATCTATATCTATATCTATATCTATATCTATATCTATATCTATATCTATATCTAGATATAGATATAGATATAGATATAGATATAGATATAGATATAGATATAGATATATGTGTATATATATCTATATATAGATATATAGATATATGTGTATACACATATACATACACACATATATGTATTTATATATACACACGCATATGTATACACACACTCACACACACATACATATACATCTCTCTCTATATATATACACGCACACACAAATTTTGCCTAATCTCTTCACCTTCTTTCATTCAGTACCCCAACTCCCCTCCCTTCTGACAGCTGTCACGTGTTCTATGTATCCATGTTTCTATTTCTATTTTGTTTATCAATTTATTTTGTTGGTTAGAATTCATGTTGATTATTTTCAGGTTTAAAGTTAGTAAAGGTAGAGATTAAGCATGGTAAAATGACAACAGGAAAAAAATAATTTCATACTTATAACAAATCATTGGCTCTTGCAATAATGTAGATTCCAGTATTTAAGGAAAGTTGGTGCAGGTTTAGACTACAAAGCAAATATTTCAATACTATATGGGATCAAGTTTGTTTTTAGTTGAGGGATTTAAAATATCTGGTTAGTGTAGCTTCATTAACTAAAAGGTGTATGTATTATACTATTAAAGATAACTACTTAATAAAACATTCAAAGTGGTGAAACATGCTCAAATTCACTATGAGACAGGGTGAAATATGTAATAATTATAAAAAAACTTTTTTCAAGGTTAGTTATTCTTCCCTTCTTATGTTTAATACCTCAAATAATTTAATTATTGACTTTAGATTATGTTGTTAAATAAATAAGCAAGCTCAATTTCTATAATATATTCGGTTCATCTAAAATATGATTTATTTGATAACAAATTAATATAGCAAAATAACTTTCAGTGAATTCTCAGAAATAATTAATATGAATATTTGTTTTGCCTTCTCTTTTTCTACTATATGCATTATAACAATAACAAAATTAAAGAACAATAGAAGATAAATCTTTGTAATGAGTATATGGAATATGAATTATAATTATTGCCATATCTTAATTTGTAAACAGAAAACAAGAAAGTAAACATTGAGAAGTGTTAGGAATACTAAATCCAGATGATGAAGAGAGCAAATGATTCTACCATCTGTCTAACCTAAAGTTAATTGTAATGTCAAGCAGCAAAATATAAATTAGTCATTCAATCAATCTAGTAAAATCATAGTGAAACTAACGAGTGTTTCAGAGAAGCTAAAGAGTTAGGAATTTATAAAATATGTTTTAAAACCAGGCCAAATTTACACAAATAAAAACAAGGAAAATTTATGAAAGAATAATAAAGTTTCAGAAACATTGTAAGTGGGAGTCACTCAAAGATCAATATGGAAGTAATTTGAGTGGGAGCATCTGTTTGGACACGCAGCTCATGTTGCTCCTGATGGTACAGAGAGCAGATCTTATCAAATGGATAGTTTTTTGAACTGTAATCTGCTTATTCACTGGAAAGATGTTGAGCAGTGAATATGAATAAACAGCAAGTTCAAAGAGACAAAAATTGCCTCTCCATATGTCTACTGAAAAAAGAAACCATACAGAAAAGATTAGTATTTACAAGAACTTTCTGTAACAAACAGAAATATATGCATTTTCAAAAATATGTACAACTGTCATAGGGACAGTTGTCTTAATATCTAAGATGTAAAGATGCCAACACATCCCAGTTTGATTTTTTAATTTTTAGATTAAATGTTACCCCAATTAATTCCTCGGGAGAAATTTTTGTTAAAAATGGGAAGGGGACTCTAATGCTTATATGAAAACACAGAGGAACAGTGATAACCAGAAGTATTGTTAAGTTGAAAAATGATTTAGGATGTTTTACACCAAAATATGATTTCAAGGGAAAAAACCCTTAATTATGAAAATATAGAAATTAAAACATTGTAATATTTTATAAAGATTGTCAAATTAAACAATGAAAATAATGCATGCATGGGATAACTTTTTCTTTTTGACTGTTGGCACTGGAAAACAATAAGGAAATGAAAAACTATCAATTACATTGTGTTGAGTCAGTTGGGTTATCATGAAAATGGACAACATGACAGTTTCATCAACTGATAAACAAAATCAATCCCAGGTAAATTTTAGTTTAAAATGTGGAATGTTAAAAGATAAAGATTCTGGAAATTAATATAGGAAAATACCTTTCTTATTTTACCATTTGGTGATATTGCCTCCATAGGTTATATAAAGTAATCCTGATAAATAGGGGAAATGTAAATGCATAGAAGAATGAAAGAGAACTTGAAGTGGTACTAAAAATTTTTTAAAATATATTAAATGACAAATCAGCATAATAATATAAAATGTAACCTGTCATCAAAGAAACATGATTGTGATATTAGTAGCAAAACTTTTAGAGAAATGTGATGGTTAATTTTATGGGCCCACTTGACTAAGCTATTGTGTTTGGTTAAAAGCTAGTGTGATGCTGATATAAAGGTATTTAACATACACACACACACACACACACACACACGTGGGACTAACATTTACAATCAGTTGACTTTAAGTAAAGCAGACATATGTAGAACTCATTCAATCTGCTGAAGACCTTGAAAGCAAAAAAGGGTTCTCAGAGAAGAAAATCTGGCTAACGTCTAGTATAGGACCCCATGTTTCCAGCCTTCTAGTTTGTCCAACAGATTTAAGTTGGTAGAGAACTGTGGGAGGTAATCCCTTAAAACTCCTAAAATTATAAAATTCTTAAAAGGAAACTTAGGCAAAACCATTATATTTGTTATCTTAATTGGGAAAAATGTTCCTAATTGTGACATAAATGTATATGACGCAAAAGCAAAAGATTGATAAATTAGACTTCATTAAAATTTTATCAAGTTTGTGCTATAAAAGATATTTTTTAAAAAGTAAATAAAGGACAACGCAGAGAATGAGAAAATATTTTTTCAAAAATTTTATGATAAGCAAATGTTATTAGACTATATGAAATTTCTGTTAATTCAAAAAGACAAGTAATCGATACTTTTAAATAGGCAAAGGATCTACATAGACAAGTTTATACAAGCGGTCAATTAGCACATAAAGATATTCAACATCTAGTGATCACAGAAATGGATATCCAAATCACAATGACAGACCACACAATAGCCACAAGGACAACTGAAAGCAAAGACAAATAATGAGTTAATAACGTGTTTTGGCAAGAATGTGGTATAAGTGGAACTCACATACTGATTGTGAATATGCAAAGTGATGCGTTTGCTTTGACACCATTCTGGGTTTTTTTTCAAAATGATAAACAGGTCATTATCAACTCTACAATCTACTTCTCAGTATACACTAAACAAAACAAAAATATTCATTCACACAAACTTGTATAAAATATTATAGCAACATTATTCATAAAAGTAAAAAAGTAGAAAAATACAGATGTTTAACACATGTATAAATGTAATCTTATAGCTGTATATAGCATATTTTTCAGAAACAAAAAGGAATGTTATATTAATATATTTTATGATATGGATATACCTGGAAGACACTTTCCTGAGTGAAATCAGCCGTTTGCTAATACCAGCATAGTGTGTGATTCTGTTTATATGCAGTGTCTGGATGAGGCAAATTCTACGGAGACAGCAGGTAGGCTGGTGCTTGCCCAGTTCTTGGGTCTTGTTAGAAAGTGGGATGCATGGGGCAGGGGGATCTTTTTGAGGTAATATAAGTATTCTGATTGTGGTGATAGTCTCACAGCTTTGAATATATAAAAAAATAAAATAAAATACTGGAATGGTACACTTTAAAGGGTTGAATTGTATGATATGTGAATTATGTCCCATCAAAACTATGTGACAATCATTTCACAATGAAAATAAATGAAATATAGCAAACAGAATCCAATACCACCTTAGGAAACTTAAATGTAAAGAAGAATGGTTTTTGAAATCCAAGGTTAATCAATATGGTAAAGCCATAATTAAAAGGCATTAGGCATTGCTCCTCCTGGCCATGGGTGAAGGCCTCTAGGTCCATCACACTTTGGAATGTAAATCATTAGCTCCATAGGAGATAAATGTACCAATGGCATGAGGTCTTTTTATTTAACTTCCAAAGCCTGCTCACCATCTAAATATCCTTTACCCTATGTTGATTCTGTACATTACCCTTTAGTCCTCATTTTAGTTTCCACTCGTTCTTGTGTTCAGACAAAATGGATTTTATTCACGTTTGTCTTAATCAGTATCACAACATTCATGTTCTTGTGAGGGCAGCTGGGATTTCTACTCAGCTGGGCACTTTCAGAGACCATACTAATAACAAATATGCTAAAACCTATTGTGATGATAATATAATAAAATGAAGGAAAAATAACTTTCAACTGAGCTAAATTAACTAGCAAGATCTAAAATGTGCTCCAAATTTGGTATCTTAAATGTTCATTCATTCCCTGAAGGGATCAATCTAATAATCCTTTATCTCATCATCACCATTATATTCATTATCCATCATTACTCATAGAAATATATTTTCTCTAAACTTCACATAAAATGAAGAAAAGTACAAAATGTGATCTCCAAACTGTCTCAAATTAAGTGTAACTTTTTAATGAAAGAGTGATTTTTTCCCCACAAACTGAACTCCTTTCAAGCCAAAAAAGAGTCAGATTTCTTAAAAAATAAAACCTTAGCCAAGTGGAGAAAGGCAAATAGCATATCTCATCTATAAGTGGAACCTAATCAACAAAACAAACAAGCAAGCAAAATATCATGAGAGACATTGAAATTAAGAACAAACTATAGTTTAAGCCAGAGAGGAGGTGGGAGGGGATAGTGGGGAGGGGACGGGAGCACAGTTTTCAGGAACCGTTATAAAGGACACGTGGACAAAACAAAGTGGGGAAGTGGGGATGGCTGGGGTGGGGGGAGTGGTGAGGGGAAATGGAGACAACTGTACTTGAACAACAGTAAAGTAAAAGTTTAAAAAAGAGAAAAGATACAATACAATCTTTTAAAATAAGAAAAAACTCTTAGCTATATTTTTTTAGGCGCTGGTGGTAAGTCAATATAATTTAGAAATGTCAAACTGTTTTTGAGAAGACAGTAGACATTATACTTCTCAATTTACAAGAAGATTGTAAGGAACTAAACTCAGAAATCAAGTCTATTCATTAAAAGGTGCCATTTCAGCGGGTGGTCTGGATGTCTCTCTGAGTCACTGAGTCACAGCCCTCTCGTGATATTAACAGTCATCATTCAGACATGGAAAGTGATTGGGTTCTCTAGAGAGTCTTTCTAGTAACATACAGCAAATGACTCCAGCTTTATTTAAAATAAACAAAACAAAAATGTGATAGAAAACTGAAATATTTCCTCTAACATGTATGCTTCCATTTCATCCTGTTTTTAATGTTCATGCTTAGGTTGAACTGTTTCACAATTCCATGCAACTGGTTGGCTCACATTCAGTCATGAGGGGCTGAAAAGAACCCCTCTGAATAGCTTTGCACAGAATATTTCCCTTAGACATCTCTGAATCTTGAAGCTCAGACTTGAACGGACATGACCAGAGATGGAGGGAGTTGAAACCCACGCTGGATATTTTTTTTTTTTTGCTTTACACTTTGTAGGGACCGTGTTTGAATACGGTGTGTCTACCACTAATCGGTGTATGCAGGCACGCTGCTATCACTGCCTACGAATTCTCCTTGCCTAAGGGATTAAACTCAGTCACTGTTCAAAAGCTCTGTGATTTGGAAATATAAATTCTCATATTAAACTGGAAGTTTCTTTTTCTGTGAATAGATATCTCATTAGTATTTTGTAGGATATGTTACAGGAGAATCTCCCAGAAACTCGGTTCTTCTCCCTGACACAGTAAAGAATTACAGGCTAGGGGGGCTCACTAGTGTGCAAGCAAATTTTATTAATGCTCAGTTCTAATAGGAAAGCAAAGCAAGGGTGGCTAGAGTAGGGGTGGCAAACGTAAGGTGGTCAAAGGCTGGGTGACCAGCAACCAGATGTCTGGAGGCCAGGTAGCCGGAGGCCAGGTAGTCAAAATTGCTGGCCAGGGGTCTCCTGTGTGGCAAGGCAGCCACGAAGCCAAGAGAAGAGACCAAGAGAGAAGGCCAAGAGAGAAAGTGTGTCTTTTGTTCTGAGGACTTAGTTGGCGAAGTGGGGGTGAAGAAGTTACATTTTGATTAGTGGTAAAGATGGTGCCACCTTCTCCCCAGGAGATGCGGCTGCCCAAATGGAGGTATGGGTATGGATCCGTTAGCTCGAATCCTTATCTTGCTCCAAACCCTATTTGTTCATTTTGCATACATGACAGGGGACACGCAAGTAACCCAAGTTGTTTTATGTTTTGTTTTTTCTCTGGGCACTGTAGTCCCCCACTCCTTCTCTTTTCCAGGCCTTGGGATGAACACATAGTTTCAAGGTTTTCCTTTTTCCACCTAGTGGAGATGATACACACAGGTTTTCAAGGGCTCCCCCATCCCCACTCCTACACTGTCATAGCTTCACTTGTTGTTCGGGAGGCCTGGAAGCCTTACTGGACCAGGCTCAGTATTACCGGGTAAACGTGAGCTTTTGCTTTTAGCTGCTTGTATCAAGTTATTTCTTATATTGTAATGGTAAGGGCCCTGCCTTTATTTCCCCTCTGGCCACTCATTCCACCATACCAATTATATAAAATTATGTATAAAATGTCTTTATAACAATAGGAATTCAATACAACTTTACTGTAGAATATTGAAACTTCTAAAATGCAGAACATGGTCTCTAATCAGAAAGTGATATATTATTCAAGTTCATAGAAAGGGTTAAGTGTTAATTAACAAATGGAATATTAAAGATCCAATGAGCAATTATAGTGGGTAGTATAAAATTACTAGTGTCAATTTATTCTGGTCTTTCAGGATAAAGAAACAATTACCATTCACCTGAATCAATAATACATCTGCCACCAATATTAATTATTATGCTGCTCAGGTGACAGCAATACGATCATTGTATTCCCCACTATGGATATCTCCCTGGTGTATAATCTCACTTTTTCCTTCATTCTTCTGGTGGATTTTTTATTTTGGGGAGTCATTGCTTTATCCAGTACATATAGCTACATACCACAAAACCATTTATGAGTGCTTATACTTGTCTAGTTGATACACTACCCACAGAGTGGAGCCCTAGGATGAAACTCAGTCCACCTACCTTGCTATATAGATTTGAAATAAGAGAAAACAAAAGATAGACACAGGAGAGGGCGAGTGTGTGTGTCACGTACAGATTGGAGGTATCACATACAATTTTCTTGCATAACTAAAAGGCAATATGGTAGAGGCTTTACAATATAGCCAATGACTTTAGTTATAGATTTTTATTCATAATAGAAAGGATTGCTATATATATAATATTATTATCATTTGTGAAAAAATTTTATACTTTATTGCATATTTTTTCTTCTAATAAAGTTAAATATTTTATATATCCCAAAGTTAATTAGCAACAGTAAAAATAAGAAAGTAGTCAAGACATTTCTTCTTATATATATTGAAAAATATGTAAGTCCATTGGATACCCTTTAAGACACCTTTGTTTTGGTGGATTGAACATGTGGCTGGCATTTCTAAACATTACATGTGAAAGTCCCATTTAGATGTGAAGCACATTTACTTACAAAAAGTAAGTTAGTTCATATTTCTAATTATTTATGCACATTTAATATGCATTATGCTATTTCAGTTTCAAAAAAGTTTCATGAGTTATAGCACATACACATCTATCAATAAAACAACGGAACTATTAAAAGAAAAATGTTCTAAGATTTAAAATTACATTACTCAGTAGACTATTTCAACATTTATTCTCCATTAAGATTTTAATGACAAATGAAATTTAAAAAGTAGACTGCCATATTCCAACATCCATCTTTTCCTATGTAATTATGAATCTCTGTGCGTAAACTTACTCGTATTTGTATAAGCACTTAATCATGAACTCAAGCAACTCTGAAAAAATATTTGGCTATCATGCATATAAAATGGTACAAAAATTTCCTATCTTCAGGAACCATACTAACCCAAATAAAAAGAATATTAATAAAATTTCATAAATAATTTTAGTACTCTTTAGGCTGATTTTGTTTCCAAAACATAGAAAATGAACTTGATGTACTTTACTAAAATGAAAAATTGAAAGGTGTTATTGTGAATTTCTGAATTCACTGTTACAGACTTTCAGTCAGCATTTAAGTATCTACATTTTACCATTTTCTACAGGAGACAATGCATAGAGGATGATCATCAAAGAAGACATAACATAAATTCATCACCTACTGGGGAGATAAAATCAATGGAATTTCTTTAACTTTAATTCTGGACAAAGAGTTGTGGTGAACAAAAAAGAACATGAAGAATCATTGCCAAGATTTTTGGTTTGCTTGCGTGTCAAAATGTGCAGGGATTCCAGCCAGTGAATTGAACTTGTAAGCAATGTCAGTGGACTGAAGGAAGAAGTGGAGTCAGGAACCTGAAGAATTGCAAGAAAGTTTCTCAGGGCACCTAAAGTCAACCAGCATTTTTCCATTACTGTTTGAGTACCCACAGAGATGAACTATGGACCTATCTTATCTTCAAGTTCAAACATAAGGAGAGAGGATGAATTAGGGAATTTGTGACAAGTGTGTGTCAAATAAAGTGACAACTATTTAATGTCACACCTGCCAAATGCCATATGGAAAAGGGATAAATGAAACTCTTCAGGAAACAGGAGTGGTCATGGCTGAAAGGCCCTATTCACCACCACACAGTGTATCTTGAGGGCAAGCGCCATGAGAACCATGGTACACAGAGATTGATGTCAGTGAATAAACAGTGTTTATTTCATAGCTCTTACTTTTCAGTGCTTTGACTTTTCCTCATTTCATATATTTGCATTTTATTCTGCTGTTCTTTTCAACCATCACCTACACCATCCTAGATTAATGCATTTGCATTTCCTTATTTCCCATGTCTTACCATATTTGTTCTAGTTTATTCACGCACCATTCACCCCCGAATTTTCTTCCTACTTTAACAGACATAGGTCAATAAGACATTTCTATATGAAAGATCTAATCTTTAATAATAAGTGTGCCAAAATTCTAGTATGATATTTTGGTATACCCCACAATGATTCAAAATACTATGTGATGCTCTGTATCATATAAAGATCATATAAGCAATTGAAATATAATGACTGTCTTTTCTTCCATACAACCAATTTAGGGGTTCAGCCTTATGTTGAATATATATGATTTCTCATCAAAGAAAAAATTTGAAACACACAAATTAAAAAAATAGTAATTTAAGTTTTGAAATAAAGGTTAGTTTTTTAAGTGTTTTTTACTTATTTTTCTATTATTATTTCCTTAAAAAACCTTACCTTACTCCTAATGATCTCTGGTTATTATTATAGATTAAAGACTGATACAGACCTGTTATTAAATGAGAAATAGATAACAACTAATACTAATATTAAGGATCAGGCAACAAGCTAATCATTTTATATGCTTTGGTTCACTCACTGATTCACCTAAAAGGTACTTACCTGTTATAGGCAGCATTCTAAACTATGATCATGTACCATAGCATAAAACAAATCACAGCCCTCCTTGTCTTAACTTACATAACAATAATCGGCAAATTATAACATTAAAAACAAAGACAGCAATAAACTGATGTTATTCATTACATGATAATGAGAAAGTATTAAAATAAAGCATGGTAGTTTAAATCATGGTGCTAAACAAGGCTATAATGAATTTCTTACATATTATAAATTACCCCAAAGAATTATATATGAAATTTATATTTTTATAAAAACACATTATATAATCTCATATAAAATAGACATTTTTTTTTTCATGTGTAACACTCAAATAGATTTCTTGAGGTGAATACATGACCCAGAATGCGTTTTCATTTCTCTTTCCTAATTCCACATACACACCCGTGTGCTCATATTGGCTCTTTTCTTCCATCCCAATCCCTTTCCCGTCCATCTCTCACTTCAAAGTGGGCCATTGCAGCTTAAGGACGTCCCCTAAGAAATGTGAAGACGTTTTTGTTGCATTACAAAAAGACAACTTTAAATAAGAATATGAGGGTTTTTTTTTTCCTAAAATCACTTCCTTCCTCCGGTCTTCACTATCAGTGAGGAGGTACCTAGAACAAAGGAAGATAGCTCAGGACCATAAAGCTATGTGGAAATATAGTCTACATTCAAAGGATGAACAACAAAATACAGCCCAGACTTTCCTTAAAGAAGTGATAAATGTTTAAGTCACTACTCATCAGATTTGTTTAATTAATAAAATTATATTTTAAAAATATCCACAAAATCTTTGCCCAAAATTTTGATTAATATTCTTAATTTATTGATATGTTTTCCCAATAAATTAAAATATTTTATGCTCAAAACAGAATATCGCCAGTCTATTTACTAGATATGCAAACACAGCCATGTGCATACCGGACACTGAATACATTTATGATCATAATTGGAATAAATGAAATCTAATGTGAGGATTCCTCAAAATGCATATGAACGTATGCAACGTAGGGTTTCATATAGTCTCACATATAAGTTGATACAGACGTTTGTCTCACAGTACCTTTTGCAGGTTCTTAATATGATTATTAGGCTATTTGAGGACCAACTATGTTAATGATCAGAGTACCTGAGGACACTGAGGGAAAAAATTATACACAATCATCACTTATCACATTGTTTCATTTTAAAATAACTCATTATAGCAAAACTTAGAAGTAGTATACTTTATCAGTTTTCAATAGAAAGTGACAATAAAGCAAAATTCTATTAATGACAAATTATTCAATTCAATATATTCCATTCAGAGTCAGCTCACCAGTGATGTGAAAAGTCCATTTTTTCTGTATTTCATGCTAAGTTCCATTATGAGGAACAGGAATAATTTGAAAGTCTATTCTAAAACAAATGTTTTAAGTAGCAGGAAACGAAGTGCCTTCAAATCACTCCTTCATTCCCAATGGAAGTTCCATCCTGAGAGAGTTGAAAGAACTCCAATAAACATGCTGGCAACTTTCTGCTTGGAACAAAAAGCCTGTTCCACCCTATGTGGTCTTTCTGGCCCATGCATTTAGATCAGTTTATTGAGTGAACCGAACAACATAGGAAGCAGCATAAAGCAGCTCTCTCTTTTACGAAAGCGTCTTGCCTTTTACTCCTTCACTTTGTTTTTCTCATCCAGCATGAGATATCTGCTTTTTCACTCAATAGAAGACACTAATTATTTGTGTTCAAATAATAAAATAACAGTCTAAGAAAATGTGAACACTCTGAACTTAATACATTTACGTGAAGATCAAGACTATCCTTAGCAGAAAACTCACAATGAGAGGAGGGGTGTGTTTGGTCCTTTTTTAATCTCTTCTCTCTTGAACTCATCCTTTGTGCTAGAAGTTGCTTGGGATTTCAGCAGATTTCTAACGGGAACATGGGGAGAGGTAGAGAACATCACTGACAAAGATAATTAACTCTTCACTGGTGATTTCTAGTTATGGCATATTTCCAACACTTGTTTTTCTTATGTGGAGTGTTTCATATAGATATCTCAGAGACCTTCCAGGAGCACGACCTCTTGCTTATAATTTCCTTGATGTAGGCAATAGCTCTCACAAAGGGGATTGTTTAAGAGGCATGCACTGTAGTTTCCTGCCTCAGTTTCTCACATGTCCCTCAGAAAACATATTTCTGTTCTGTTGCAATCTAAATACAGTTGCTTCTCTCAAGACCATTACCTATTCTCTCTGGGGTGATTAGGAGGCTAACAATTCACATCCACGTTAATGTACTGCATTTCTTCTTCATAAATAAAGTGCATATGACAAAACAAAACATTAAAAAGAAACTTTGAGAGAGAGAGATACATTGACTTGTCTTTGCTAAAAACGTACATGGAACAAATATATCAAGATAAAGCCAAAGAAAAACATATTCAGAGACAATTGCAAGTCGTTTAAACAGCAAAGCATAGGTATCAAGAACCTTTGTGTCTTTATACCTACTTATCTATCTCATCACCATCTATCAAGAAAGTGGGAGTGGTTATAAAAATGACTGTTATGAATTTACAATGAGTAAAACATAAGTAAAATAATAAATACAATATATCTCACTTTATTTTTAAAAATGAACATTTTACTATCATGTAATTTCAAACAGACCAAATTTTAAAATAAATAGCAAAAGTCTAATGATAACATGTTGGAAAATGAGAGTTTTAATACTTGCTGGGGTGTGCAAATAATAAAACCTCTTGAAAAAACAATTTGCTAATATCTAGTAAACGTGAAGACACACATACAACCTGGTTTGCAATTCTATTTTATTTAAACATAGAGACAACCTTCCATACGTGCCAAAACAAGATAACCAAGTATGTGGATGTTTACTGCAACATTGTTTTCAATAACCTTCTCTCCCCAAAACTGAGAACATTTGAAAGTTTTATCAATAGAGATGGTAAGGCCATATTATTAACCATGAATTAACATAAATATAAATATATATGTTATCAAATAATATCATAATTGATGCAGATGTTTTTATTAAAATTCAACATTAGTTCAACTTTTACCTCTTTATTTAGATAAGTCTTAAATATACATGAGAATAGCAAACAGCATATTCAGGATATAATACATGTAAAGCAAAATAAGAGGGGATTAGTTTGAAGACTTTAAATATATCTGGAAAACTTTCCTCCTTAAATTACAGTAAAGAAAATCTTACAATATTTAAGATCTAGCAAAGCAGAATGGTATATATACAATCATTCTTATTTTACTTGTTAATGTACACTAATTTTAAAATACATCAGGATAAAGTGTGTAAAACTATAAAAATAACTAATGGAAATTCTCATTTACATATTTTTCTAAGCACATTCTTATTTGTTTTCTCCATAAGAGCACATATTTACTTTATAATTATTTTTCTTAAATATCTTGAAGAACACCAGCATATTTTATTATTAAGCTTCTTGTGTAGATTACCTTTTTCTTCTGTGAGCACATGAATCATTATCTATGACCATCACAAAAATTCATTTCAACATTAGTGGTTTACATTTATTACCTCACTATCTCTAGGTGTGTCTAGATGTTGTGACAGGGGTCCCACTGGACTAAAATCAAGGCACTGGAAAGTTTCCTTTTTGGAGTTTCAAAGAAGAATGCATTCCCTTGCTCATTACAGGCGTTGGAAGATTTTAGTTCCTTGTGGTTATCGGACCAAGATACCCACTTTCCTTCTATTGGCAGCTGTGGGCATTGGCAGCTGTGGAGTCCAAGGCAACTCTTGGCTCATAGCTCTTGTTCTGCATGTTGAAAGCCTGTGCAAGTGGAGAGCACCTCACACTTCTGGTGTCTTTGAATCTGGACAGTGCCTTACTGTACTGTAAGAACATACATCTGAAAGTGTGTGGTTGTTGCACGCTATTCTGTTTCTTACGGATTAAAAGTTTGTTCCTCCCAATCCAAATGCCGAGGCTCTAACTCCCATTGTGATGGTGTTTGGAGGGGTGGCCTTAGGCTTATAGGAGTAGGGGAGCTCATTATGAAATTAGTATCCTTATAAGAGGAAGAAAAGAGAGAGTGGCATTCTTTCTCTCTCTCACGTGCAGGAGAGAGTGTAGGTGTCTGAAAGCCACGAAGAGGTTTCTCACCAGAAACCAAATTTGTCCATACCTTGATCTTGTAATTCTGAGATGCTAGAAATGTGAGAAATAAATGTCTGTTGTTTAAGCCATCTAGTTTATGGTATTTTGTTACAGCAGCCTCGGCTAAGGCAATTTTTATTTCTGTTCCATTGTCCAAATTGAATGGCACCTCATTTTCATAATTCTTCTACATGGGCAAAATACCTTTATTTTAAGAGGAAATTAAGTTTGTTGAAGATGCCTGATCTGTCAATTCCACCATTTTAATGAAGCTTTACTAGCTGTTGCAATTGTCCTCCTGCGTGTTGCTGTTGGTATTCATAATTTTACTGCAGTTACTTAAGCTGAATCCTCATCTCACACTTTGGAGACTTTCTAAAGCTTCACATGTATAACTAATAAAGACACCTCTTGTGCCTTACACCTCATCCTTTCTGTAAAATACCCTGGGTAAACTGAGGCTGACAGTTTACAGTTATTTATAATAGAATATCATTGATATAAAATGAAAGTTATAATTTGTAAAATGATCAATATTTTAGGTCTGAAATTATGTCAGGTATACTTAATCCAAAACATATAGCTTTGTTTTTTTTAAAATACTTTATGGAATTTTACAAATAAAAGGCTTTTGATTACAATAAACTCAAAATTAAAGTCACAGAGGATATTTCATACATAACTTAAAGCTGGTAACATTATCAAAAATGTTGTGCCCCTGTTACAGGTCTTCCACTTTTACAATAAATTACATTCTCAAAGAAAATAATTAGGCTACTTTATAATCAACACAGAAATGTATAAGATTATTGCAAAAAAGTAAAGAATATAATTTCTGAATACCTATATTGCATTTTAATTATTTCTTAAAAATGTTAATTATATAGGGTTTGCTTCAATCTTGCACATCATTTTTCAATTTTGCAAACAATTTATTTTTTCCTAAATGGAGACCATCTGAGCAGCAATTCAATTGCATCTTTTGCCAATAAATCAAGTATAAAGTTCACATAATGACTGAAAGGATATTTCACGTACGACATAAGAAATCATACTGGGGTCACAGGAGTGTAAGGAAATGAATGAATTGTGTGTTAATGCATGGACATTCCATAATAGTTATATTGTAAAGGGCAATTTTAATAAATCAAGGCACCTTACCATTTACCATGAAACATACTGCTCCCTGACTTTTTCATTTAAGAACTATTTAATGTGAATTATATTTAAGATATGTGGTTGGTTTTAATAAAATTATTTCCATAGTATAATTTTGTGACTCTGATCGTATAATTTCTTAATATATAAACTTTATAAATATATGTATTTTGATAACATTTGTCTAAAATTTTAATTGCTTTTCTTTATAAAAAGATAAATTTATTCTAAGAACAAAATAATAGTGCAATAATATAGATACCTTCTTGAAAAAAGTTGCTGAATAAAAATAAGTAATAAATATAAACACATAAATTTCAGCTTTTACTATTAATGTTCACATAGAAATCTAATTGCCCACTTAT